>CM076579.1:1300125747-1300389555 GCA_034641835.2 Pinus albicaulis
CATGAGGGAACAACATCTATCAAGCCCCCGCTCTTCAACGGAAGCAATTTAATCTTCTGGAAAGTAAGAATGAGATCCTATCTTCAGTCTATGGGAGCTGATGTATGGGCCATCGTTGAACAAGGATATCAATATCCAGCCGCTACACCAACAGATCCAACTGAAAGGAAGAATTATGAATCAAACGCAAAAGCGGTCAATGCTATAACAGGAAGTCTAACTGAATCAGAATTTTTCAAAGTCATGCAGCTGAATACAGCAAAGGAAATATGGGACAAAATCATTCTAAGTTATGAAGGTGACGCAAAGGTAAAAAGTGCAAAACTCCAAACTCTCAGAATTGAATATGAAAATTTAAAGATGCATGGTGATGAGAGTATTGCCAGTTTCTTTTTACGTATTGATGATGTTGTAAATCGTATGAGAAATCTAGGTGAAACAATATCCGACACTACTTTGGTTGAGAAAATTTTACGATCGCTAACGGCAAAATTTGAATCAAAAGTTTCTGCCCTTGAAGAAACACAGGATATTCAAAATCTTTCCGTGGTGCAACTTCATGGCATATTGACTGCATATGAGATGAGGAGTGTTTCTGGGAATTAACACCCTAGAGGCGCACAGATACAACCTCCACAGAGCAGGGGCATGCTACTTAACAGAGACTCACACAACCATGCACGTTCAGAAAAACCAAATAGAGCAGAATGATAGATTTACCCGTTGGTCCTACGTTTGAAGTAGATCCACGTGGGGTCCAAACCCCCAGCAACCGTCCTTCCTTATTAACCTGAAATACAAGAAGAAACCAGCACAAAGGACAAGTTGTACAACATATATCTACTCTAAATGTTAGTGAGATTCATATAAAACATTAAATAAATCATAATGAATGCTTGTATAACAAATATTCTCATACATAAAAGCATACACTAACACGTTTATTTCAGGAACAACATGATACTTCTGTATTATAAATAGCACGTACAAAAGTAATCAAGTGGAGAGATCACCTGATCCTTCCAAGGCCTTCGCAGACCGTCATCCGGATCCGTCCAGCCCTTGCCTCGCTAAGACTCCTTCCAAACTGGTGCATACGAGATAACACATAAAGGGATGTGTATCTCAAGGAAACAAGGGTTTCCTACAATGAACTGGGAAAGTGCAGGAGGCACGGGGAATCAGACTTGGATAGGGAATACCAACAAAGTATAATATCAATAATTCTCTCTCTCCCTTAGGCCATACACATGAGGGCTTTTTATAGTCCCTCCAAGTAGTTTCAGCAGTTGGAAACAGTTGGCCACGGGCTGGGGTGGTTGAACTACCCGAGTAACCATCAACCCAGCGCGAAATTAGGGATTTTTATATATTTTTTAATCATTAAAATGGCATACGCGGAAAAGTCTAGCTGTACTCGCGTATACACGCGGAAAAACACGGGCATAGTCGCGTATGAAGGATTTTCCACTGTTTTTAAGGGAATTTGTCCAAGTCTGTAGGAATGGGTGCCCATAAAGCCATGTAGCAATCATGAATCATGTCAAGGTGAGAAATGATGCTATAACAGATGCCCCCTAATATATGAGGTCAGAAGGGGTACATGATGGCCGAAATGTATTATGCACATAGAAAGAACTTCACAAGGACAAGAGAGGACTTCACTAGATTTCAGCCTGCCAAAAACCAATGAAAGAAAACAGAGAGTCAACTCATGCTGAGGCGGGCATACCCATGCTCAGTCAAAAATACATCATATGGAAAGTACTGAATAGATCCAACATGTATACAAGTATAGCTGAACTGAAAGTACATAGTGAATCATCTGAGCATGGCCCGGAAATACAAGTCTGAATCAATGTCCAAGTATCACATATAGAAAGCTGATCAAAGATGGTGCAACTGGATGTCTGATCAAATAAGTAACTGAATCTCCAAGTACCGGATCATAAGAGGTGGATCAAACGGTACAATCACGCAACTCGGGGACCAACATATAAGATGCTGCTGTGCTGAACTGCAACATATAAGGGTGGATGGCATCACTGGCAGATACTGAAAGGACTGTCAAAAGTGAACCGAAACATGCTGATGCAACCCGAGGTCTTCACCGATCACTATGGCACAATTCTACACAATGGGAATAAATGAGTTGAAGTCGACCATGTGAGAAATCGTTGGATTACCGGGCAATGATGTATCCCGTTAACCAACGCGAGACAACCCACCGATAATGATAATGAGTGTCAAGGTGCCCCAGTACAATCTGATAAGTGCGAATGAATGAGTTGAAGTCGAACACTTGAAAGAATCTACCAATCAGGAGGCAATGATGAATCCCCACTGTCGATAGCGAAGAGTCTGCCACTGATGACTGCAAACCCTAAGGTACCGACAAAAAGACTCTAGACCTTATTCCCAGAGCAATGAGTCGGAGTCGATGGGAAAAGATCTGCTGGAAGGAAGGCATTAAGGCATCCCACATCAGTCCAGCGCGAGTGTAACCCGCAGGCCAAGATTTGGAAGGAATCGGACGAACTAGAGTGATGGAACCAAACCGAAGTACGTTTTCGACGTGCACAAGATGAAGTTAGCGCATGGAAGAAACCCTCTGAACCAACCAATAATTAAAGATGACACAGAGGCGAGAAATACACCGATAGGGTCAAATGGAAATCCAGGTACTGCACGAATCCCAAGTGTGATAATGTGTGCTGACGTCGAACACAGGGGAAACCACTCAGTCAAAGACCCATGATGATGATCAAATGCTGAGCACGAGGTCACCTATCAATCATGGAAATAGGCCCAAGGTGCGGCTCTAGGTTTGCTCTCAGAGCAATGTGTCGTAGTCGATAAGAGACAAACCCGCCGGCAAGAAGTCAATGGGGACCTTCTCAAACCAGCACGAGTAGAAGACCAAAACATCTGATGTGATAGAAAATGATACTGACAAGACCGGGAAGGCCGACTGAATAATGAGTCAAGAGAAACCGCAGAATGGCCGACTCAGGTTAGACTTCCCCTGAACAAAAGCACTAGTCTGTGATGACCATGGCAGTAAAAAGTGACACTGTATAAGTCTGTTATGCAGGAGGCAAAACAAACTTTCCATATGATTGGAAGAGATAACCAACCAGGGGAGAACTGACAAGTGAAACATGGTAAAGGCTGAACCTAGGTCAAAACTAGAACCATCCCAAATGAAGGAAATATATATAAGTATATGTGCTTTGTTCAAGGGCGACAAACTGACTCTGTACTGCCATCAAAATAACGAAGATACATCCCGTTCCCACTCTTTTTGTTATATTTGATTTTTTTGTCTTTTTCATATAATAAGCCTGAAAAAGAATAAAAGAATGCTATGGTACAATGGATAGAACGAGTATCAAGAAAGCAGATACACTAGTTCCTGGGATTGGAACAATCCTATGCTCAATGCAAGGTGGCGAAAACTGGTCAGTGATACTCAGAGGAACGTTCCATCCATGGGTACAAAGGTGTCAAGTCGTGATAGCTAAGTGCATGCAATGGTTAACTTGTACATAAAGTCAAGGTCAAAAGTTGGCTTAAACATCGAGTCCAAATGAAGCTGGCTAAAGGCCAGGATAAACAAGTAGCCAATATGCAATGCAGTAATACAACTTAACGACACCAGGGAGCCTCTAGGGTATAAGCCAGAAAAATGATAAGTGATGAAGGAGAAGAATGAAGCTTCAACACAGAAGACATGGCGGGACTAAAGAAGACTCCCGAGCCTACATAAAAAGCAGCATGGGCAACAAGTGATAGCGAGGAACTAACTAGGAAGCCCATGTAAAGGAAGGCTCTACCATCAAGTCATGATTAAAAATCGGCGAGTGAAATGGGTGTAATACTCATGACCTGATGGGGTCGACCCTAAGGCAAGTGATCAGTATGGAGGCTAGAATGCAAGATGCAGTGGAAAGTGATTCCCTAACCTATATGCCAGTGAAGATCATATACCTGTCGTGAAGAGTCTGAAATCATGGATCAAAAACCGGGAAAAATCTCAAAAATCGTCAAAATGTACCTGAAAATATACCAAACTGGGCACTTCCAAGTAATCGAGTTATACAGCATAAGACAGATTGAAAAAATAAGCATAAGGAATTTTTTGTGAAAATTTTCAATTTCAGCGAGTCGCCAGCTTTAAGTGAATTTGTCCAAGTCTCGTAGGAATGGGTGCCCAAAAGCCATAAAGCAATCATGAATCATGTCAAGGTGAGAAATGATGCTGTAACAAGGAGAGGAGGACCATCTGAAGTCAAAGAAGCTATTTTTAAAAGCTTCTACAAAAGGGAAAGAAGTTCAAAAACCGGAAGGATCAGGATATATCTCAGAAGAATATGAGGCAAACTTTGTGAGAAGACTCCAACTAGGAACTGGAAGATTCAAAGGTAAGCTTCCTTTCAAATGTTTCAATTGTGGAAGAGTTGGTCATTATGCTGCAAAATGTTCTTATAAAGAAACATCTACTAAAGAGAAAGAAGTAGCAAGAAGGAATAAGAACTGATCTAGCTCTAAGAAAAGCTACTATACAAATGAAGACAGTGATGGGTTATCTGATAGTGAGGAAGAATGTGAACAAGATCTTAGACTTCTCATGGCATTTGAAAATAATTCTAGAGACGATAAGGATGCTTTTATGGATGCTCTAGATGACAATAATTTTCTTGATCAAAACAATCAACTCAAAATATGCTTGGAAGAAAGTAAAATAATCATAGAGACTCTGAAAAGGCAGAATGAAGAAGCAAAGAAACATAATGAAAAATTAGAATGTGAAGTAGTAAGTCTAAGAAAAGAACTTGAGAAAGTAAAGACTCTAAATCTTAGATTTGCTAAAGGATCTAAAACCTTAGATGAGATTATCAAGGTTCAACGATCTCCTCTGATTAAGACAGGTCTTGGATATACCGGAGAATCCTCTCAGGCTTCAGCACCAAATTATCTAAAAGCAGCTACAACCGGTTTACTACATTCAGCCACTCAATGAGGGAATAAAGAATCTTCACAGGTAAAGCATGATCTTCACAATACAAGGAACACTAACAAGGATATCTCTCAAAGAAGCAACAATCAACAGGTAAATTCAAATAGAAGATTTCATGATCGTAGAAATTTCTACTTCAATGGACAATGTTTCTCATGTCACAATTTTGGTCATAAAGCTGTTCAATGTGTTGCATATAAAACCATCATGACAAGAGAAGCAAGAAAGAAAATGATGGATATTGAACCAAAGAAGAACACCTATAACAACTTTTCTCCTCTTCAAAATGAAGTTGAATGTGCTTATTGCAATAACTTTGGCCATGAAGAATCTGAATGCAGGAGCAAAGTCCAGCCAAAACAACATTTTCCTTCAAGTTCCAAAATATGGAAAAAGAAGGAATTACAGGTTGAAAATTGTGGGATAGCGTTATTTGCAGAAGGTGAAGAAAATCAATGGTACATTGATAGTGGATGCTCAAGACACATGACAGGTGAAAAAAGCAAACTTCTTGCATATACTGCTCTAGAAAAGGAAAAGAAAGTTACATTTGGAAATGATACCCCTGCTGTAATTAAAGGAAAAGGGTCTGTGTTTTTAAAAGAAAAGGTGAAGGCTAATGATGTCATGTATGTGGATGGATTAAGGCATAACCTATTAAGTGTAAGTCAAATGTGTGATCAAGGAACTGAAGTTGTATTTAGTTCAAAAGAATGTGTGGTTCGTGATCTTGATACAAGTAAAACTATTATAAAAGGGAACAGAACTCCAAGCAACCTGTATGTATTGAAGAATTGCAAAGATCAATGTTTCTTGAGAAAATCTTCAGAAAATTGGCTATGGCATAGAAGGCTGGGGCATCTGAGCTTCTCTCAAATCAACAAATCAAGCAGACTTCAAGTTGTTCGTGGTCTTCCCAATATCACTCTACTAGAGAGTATCATATGCAAATCTTGCCAATTCGGTAAGCAGACCAGAGTTCAATTTAATGCCAAAGAAGGATCATCAATTAAGCCTCTTGAACTCATTCATACTGACATATGTGGACCTATGAGGAAAAAGTCACCACGTGGGGAAGAATACTATATCTTATTTATTGATGATTTCTCTAGAATGTGTTGGATCGGGTTGATTAAACACAAAGATGAAGCATTTGAAAAATTTCAGATTTTCAAAGCACTGGTGGAAAATGAATTAGATCTAAAAATCAAGTGTCTTAGATCTGATCGAGGAGGAGAATATACATCAAATGAATTTCTTGAATTTTAAATTCAAGCCATGAATGAAGAGCTTGATCAAATTGAAAATAATCACACTTGGGAATTGGTACCAAGACCACATGATAAAAATGTCATTGGAACTAAATGGATATTCAAGAACAAGTTAAATGAGAATGGGGATGTTATAAGAAACAAAGCTAGACTGGTTTGCAAGGGGTATACTCAACAAGAAGGTATAGACTTTGAAGAAACTTTTGCTCCTGTAGCTAGACTTGAAGCCATAAGAATGTTTCTTGCTTTTTTCAAGTTTTCAACAAATCAAAGTTTATCAAATGGATGTTAAATCTGCATTTCTCAATGGTGATCTAGAAGAAGAAGTTTATATAGAACAACCGGAAGGATTCATTTTGGGCAATGACAAAAATCTTGTTTTTAGACTTAAAAAGGCTTTATATGGTCTCAAACAATCTCCAAGGGCATGGTATTATCGACTTGACAAATATCTTCATCAACAAGGATTCTCAAAGGGGTCTGCTGATAGCAACTTATACACAAAAACTGAAAATGATAAACTATTGATTGTAGTTGTATATGTTGATGATATCATTTTTGGAAGTAATGAAGAATCTATGAGTCATAAATTTGCTTCTGTCATGCAGCAAGAATTTGAAATGTCCTTACTTGGAGAACTAACATTCTTTCTTGGCTTGCAAGTGCATCAAACTACAACTGGTATATTCTTATCTCAAGCAAAATATCTTAAGCAAATCCTGAAGAAGTATGGCATGGAAGAATGTAAACCTGTAAGTACACCAATGATAACCGGATGTAATATCAGTTCTCATGATGAATCTCCCGCGGTGAATCAACCAGAATACAGATCAATGATAGGAAGCCTACTTTATCTCACTGGGACTAGACCAAACATTATGCATGCAGTTGGGATTGTTGGACGATTCCAAGCTAATCCAAAAGAGTCTCACCTTCAGGCAGTTAAAAGAATATTCAAATATCTACAAGGAACTCAAGACTTTGGACTATGGTATCCAAAGAATGTTGATCTTACTCTTCATGCTTACACTGATGCAGATTGGGCTGGAAATGTCAATGATCGGAAAAGCACTAGTGGTGGTGCATTCTATATGGGACCCCGGTTAGTATCTTGGTTCAGCAAGAAGCAAAATTCTATTGCCTTATCTACAGCAGAAGCAGAATATGTGGCTGTCGCGTCTTGTTGCACTCAACTTCTTTGGATGATGCAAACCCTGCAAGATTTTCAAATCAAATGTACATCTCCTATCTCCATTATGTGTGATAATACAAGTGCCATCAGTATCTCAAAGAATCCTGTTATGCATTCAAAGACCAAGCACATTCCCATCAAGTATCACTTCTTACGTGAGCAAGTGCTTGAACAAAAGGTGAAGTTGGAGTATGTTCCCTCCAAAGAACAAGTTGCTGATATATTTACCAAACCTCTGCCCAGGGAAGCGTTCGAATATCTCAGACAGAAGCTGGGAGTAGTCTCTGCTATGAAGAAAATCAGAACTGCTTAAATTTAGAAGATCAAATTGGATACGTGGGTTTCCTCAAAGACAGTCATGTATATACGCAAGTTTATCCACAGAAAGCCGCGTATGGTCAGTTGCTGACAATTTTTGGTTGGGGTCAGCATTTTACAGCACATCTGCAACACTGTTTGATATCTCTGATGCTGTATGGTATCTCTGGTGAAGTTTTATCTCTTATATTTCTGTCTCATTCTTTGATATTGGGTAAAGATGCCTTGATGATCTTCTGTTGAAAAGTGTTCAGGATGCACAAGCTAAGGGGAAGATGAAGGAGTAAACTGATGTACAGGTTCAGGGGGAGCATTAGCCTTGCTAGGTATTATGCATTTTTGGCTTATGATTCTGAAATATGATCTCTCTTGAGGTCCTTCTGATATTTTTCATGAAAAATCATATTTGTAATTTGATGAAAAGGCCATGATGAGCCCTATGATGTAAAACTGTAATAGTCAGTCATGTAAGGACTTGTTCTAATGTGTAAACCCTCTTGGTTGGGTCTTTGAGTCTCATATGTAAATCCACTTGGTGGGATCTTTGATGTAAGTATGATTCCTTGGTGATAGGAATGTCATAGAGCCATGTACTTCATTGAAAAACATGTTTGAAGATTTGGCATGGTAACTTCAGTGCACATCAAATCTACAACGCTTTTCTCTCTACCTGAGGAGAAAACCTTGTGTTGGTTTTTGGTCCGCCCTTTGCCCTTGATGTCAAAGGGGGAGAGTGACATGGTGTTCGAATAAGGGGAGAATATCATTATGCTTAATGTATATATCTGTTGTGGTGATCAAACACCATCGTAGTTGCCATCAAGTCCAAAGGGGGAGATTGTTGGCAATATGATGCTGAGTGTTGTCCTTGATGGCAACCCACTTGATGAAGATGATGACAACCTACTTAATGAAGATTTTTTTGATGCTTGATGAGTTTATTAATGATGTAAATCTGATGTTCTACAAGTAGCTCAGAAGTACCAGAGAAGGAAATATCAGCGAGGGCCAAAGCAATGAGGAAAAATGTGTGTTACAAGGAATACGCGGGTTTGTCAAGGAGAAAGCACGTATGCACGCGGAAAAGTACGTGACAAGTCGCGTATGGTCTTTTGTGCTCCAAATTTAGAATACCAAGGGGCATTACCATGGTATTGACCCTTTGTATTGAGCGCTGGATTGTTTATTTGATCCCGTCCAGGAAAACCATCGGAAGAATTTCATTGTGCAAGGGGTGCATATGTCTGAGCTTTAATGAATACTTCACTCTGAAGTATATCTGCATGGTTGAATTCTGCTCTTAATTGATAGATCTGAATATATGAGGCATCTATGAACATAATGAAGGTTCAATATCTCTAGATCTTGAAATAGTGAATCTCTTGGATGATCTGAAAAGAAGTGATGAAGACCTGGCGCAAATCTATTGAAGAAGTTGAAGAAATATGGGTAAGTTCATAGATCTGGTCTGATTTGCAAAATTTATCTTTTACAGATCTATACGCAGGTTATTTTCGTGAAAATCACGTGTATACGCGGCTCCATTCAGACAAAAGCGGGTATGGGCTGTTAGGGTTTTTCTGATAAGTTGCACAAATGTATACGCGGGTTCACTTCAGTAAAGGCGCGTGTATACGCAGGTCTGTTTAAGGAAAAGCGCATATGGTATTTGAATTGATGATTGCACAAAAGACAATTGAGATTCTGCATATCTATTATGAAGTCTCAGCTATCTCTAATATTTTGGTTACAGTGGTTTCACTGTTCTGATTGATGAAAGGGGATGTTTGTTGATAAGTGAAGAATTGTGTTGAAGCTGTTTGATCCAGTTTGAAAATTGATGAAACGTGGTCTGCAGTGGATCTGAGGGTTGAAGCCTTCAGTCTGATAATAGAAGCTTTCTGACAGCAGAGGCTGGTGCTAATATTAGGGGGTAGTAGCTCCCTTCCAGGTGAGGCTGGTAAACGAGAGCAGGGGGTTGTAGCTCCCTTCCAGGTGAGGCTGGTAAACGAGAGAAGGTTGTAGCCTTCTGCAGGTGGGTGCCTGCGTGCTGGTATAAGTCTGCACCAGTACATGATTGTAAGAAGTTTTTCTTTATAATAAATATTGAAGACTGAGACGACAGCAGCGGTGGTTTTCTCCCGAATTGGGTTTCCACCTAAAAAATCTTGGTGTTCATGTGTGTTGCCTATGTGTGATGATTATTCTGTTCCTTCTGCACCTGTTTACGGTTTCCTGAAATAACTGATGAATGAATAATGCAATGATTTGAGTTAAGAATTGAATGCATAATTATATCTTTGGACATACGCGAGTTCTGTGAAGGATATCTGTGTATATATGCTAGTTGGCTTCAGAAAAGTAGCGTATGGGTTTTAGAAAGGAAAGTAAAAAAAATTTAGTGTCTGCATTAAATACTGATTCACCCCCCCCCCTCTCAGTATTTTTCCAACAGAGCCGACATAGAGGTAGGAATTTTCCATATTTTTTTTTTCTAGGGTAGAGGGAGCAATGTAGATAATCTACACATATCAACAACTAGAGGATTGTGGTTTGTTGTGCAACAGTGATTGTTGGAGCAGAAGCATTAGGAAGAGTATCTGAGACACATTTTTGGGGATTTCTGACCTCATAGAGCTTCTTGCCCAAGAAAATCATATTTCCCTTGTAGAAGCAATAGATTTTGTGGCTTTCTCTAAAGGGATTATGTAAAGCCAGTTGCACAGAGTGTTAGAGGCAGCAGATCGACAGTAGTTGGGTGAGATGGCCACTAGTGGATTTCATGACCAAGACCGGTTGGAGGGTTCCTCCAAATATGTAATCTAGAAGGTAGGGATTTCCTTCCTTATAGATAAACATGACCTCTAGAACTTTATCAACAGTGCTCAGGCTGAACCGGTGGATGCAGCACCATTAAGGGCCTTCAAGAAGAATATGGATAAGGCCAAGCGGTCGATACTCAACGGAGTGAAGGATCATATTTTCTGCACATCTCTGGAAAAGGGACAACCAAGGATATGTGGGATGCATTGGCAACACTATATCAAGGGTCTTCCGAGTAGAGGAAGATATTTCTAGAGGAGAAAATGTAGACCACCAGGATGCAGAAAGCAGAGCACATTGATCTTTTCCTATCTAGACTTCAAGAAAATCGAGATCAACTGGTAGGAGTGGTATCAACTCCTTAGGCCACAAAGATGGTCAGACTTGCCTTAAATGTTGTTTCCAAATACTCTCAAGTCTTTTTCCAGAGCATCCAAGGCAGAGTGAACTTGTTAGGCTAGGAAGTGATGTGGGAAGCTATTCAAAAAGAAGAGATGAAGAGAGACTTACTCAAGTGTCAACTTGAGAGCAACAACAACAGTGGTTCAAAGGTCAAGAAGGAGGAGGATGAGAATGCAGTCATTGCATTTAAGGAAGAGAAAGAGAAATGCAGGAGGAATAAGGATTTTTCCAAGATCAAATGCTTTTGGTGTTGCAAGATGGGACATTACGCCACATAATGTCCTCTCGGGAAGAAGGAAAAGGATGAGAAGCATGATCCTCAGGCTAGAGCACTGAATATAGAGGAGGAGGAATTCACGATGATTACCCATATACCTCCAAGAGGGTGGTGGGGTGATTTGGAGTTGTAGACCTAGAGATCTACAAGTTGGACAGGATCCTTGAGGAGTCCACCTCTTGGATCATCACCTTTCTATGGGAGCCCAAATAAGAAGTAGCGAGATGGACGAGTGATATTTGGTGCATAGGAGTGTATAAGTGACAGTGCAATAGTTAGCAGTGCCAGATTCCGAGTAGTGCAGAGCAGAGTTGGAAGCAAGGCAACACTAGTAGTGTAGGAAGGCATAGTGCAGAATCCAGTAACAACACAACAAATTTAGAGTGTCAACATAGAGGCTAGGTGCATCAGTCATATATTCATCAACTAGATGCATCATGCCTTTCCATTTTTGGATGTTTTTCAGTTGAAATAAGAAACTATGATGCAATGCAGTAGTAGTTGGCAGTGGTAGAGTCAGCAGCAGCACAGATGCAGAATTGAGAGGGAGTTGTAGTACAGATGCAATGTTGGCAGTGGCAATGTCAGCAATAGTACTGATGCAATGTTTTCAGAGAGTTGATGGGAAACAGTGTCAGACATTAGCAACACAGAGGGAGATGTTACATAGTAAGAGAAGTACTAAGAGGGTGTATTGATAGAGCACATTCCTCGCTAAGAGGGAGCGTTGATTTGTAGTAGCATCGGATGTGATCTAAGTCTCAAAATATGGAGAGAAGCTTAGACACATTTATTCTAGATAACCCAAAAATCGTTTGGGGAAATTCCACCCAAATTGTATTTTATTAAAATAATTAATTATTTTTAAAGGGATCCTAAGTCTAAACTTAGGAAAATAAAATTAATTAAAGGGAATTAATAAAATATGGGTGTGAATGTTCTAGAAAATGTGGATCAAGTCAAAATTTAATCTTAGTCGTTGATTAGAGATCTAATATGGGTCGTTAAAGTTTCAACGAGAAGACTATAAGAATGGATTAGAGGGTCATTTGGAAAACACATTTGGTGGATTAAATATCAAGAGATCAATTTATATAGTGAGAAGTGCTCAGGGACATAATTTAATCAAGAGATGTTTTGCAGATAGGGGAAGTAATTCTGGTTGGAAGGATTCCTAAGCTAGAGAGTGCATAGCAGTAGAGATAGAGAGAGCCACAGAGGTAGCACAGATCCATTGACACAGTGCTTATGCATTCATTGCATAGATCCTGAAGGGAAGTCATAATTTTACTGAGGAGAAAGTGTTGAGCTAGTGCAAGATCCTAGAGATATTTTTCAGAGGCCATAAGGTCTAAGTTTCTAGCCGGAAAAGATACCAAAGCAGAGACAAAAGGAATTCGTAGTTGTGACATAGAGACTGCATAGAGTGACGCAGTCACTATGTAGAGGTAGCGCAGAGCAGCCCAATTTGGGTGACGATCAATGTCGGGTTCCCGTGGAGAAGTGAGGTTTGTCTCACGAGATATTTTTTGTTATTTTCTCTGTAGGATTTTACGGATGTGTCAATCATAGACTTGTACTCAAAAATAATTACTGCATAATAATATAAAGCCTCAGTTGTTGCATCGATTTTCCTGCATTGGGTTTTTCTGGGGACATTGGTACAAAAATAACTGTGTCAGATGTGTGTGTGATCTATTCTTTTTCAGTTTTGTTTCCACACTTGTATTTTCTTTCGCAGTTTATTTGTGAAGGTTGTATTGTGATGTATTCAGTGTTTTCCATAGGAAACTACAAATAGATTGTTAATATAAAATTAACAGTTATGTGAATATCTTCCAATTGCTGCAAAAAGATTCTAGAGATTTACGAAATTTTCACTATTTTTACCTGCATGCAAACTAGACTTTCCCTTTTGATATCCAAGACCAAATTTGTCCATTATTGGTCTTTGGATCTCAAAAAAATTGTCCATGGCCACGATGTTCTTCACTGTATTCATTTGTTGGTCGTTTTCTTCAAGCTCATTTCTTAATTTTCCAATCACATCTTCAAGCACTTCAACATAGTCTTTCTTATCCTTTTTCTTGTTTCAATTGACTTGTTCAACTCGTTTTTATTCTACTAGTTGTGTTCTCAAGGTAGTGATCTCTTCCTTGATATTTTTCTCCTTTTGCTCCCAAAACTAGAAGTTATTCTCATGCTCCTTACATACATATATTAGTATTTTAATTTCACTTCTATCTCTTAAAAGCATCATTTTCTTCTCTAGACAATGGAACATGACTAAAATATGAATCTTCAAAATTAAAACTAAAAAAAAAATCATCACCATTTATACCTTCATATATGTTGTCCTCTTGCAGAACTGGTTCTTCTGGAGCTATATTCTTCCTTTTCTTAGATATCTTATTATTATTTTTTTTGTTGCTCTTATCAACCTCATCAACACTATTGCAAATTTCTCCGAATAACATATGTAATCTATCCCAAACCTCTTGGGAACATTTTAAATCTCCAACCTTTTCTAAATCTACATTATGGAGATTTTGAAAAATAATTCGCCTTGCTTGAGAATTTTTCTTCATTTCTTTGAATGAAGGTGAATCATCATCATATCCTTCACATACCAATCTCCACAAGTTATATCCATGAGAATATAATGAATATTTCACACTATCTTTCCATACCTTGAAATTTTTAGAAGTAATTACATGCATCCTTCAAAATCGATTTCGAAAAAACTACAAATTTTTTCCAACAAACCTTAGATATACTCTCCAACGATCAAGATGCAACCAAGAACCCCACTCTAATACCAATTGTTGGAAACTAGATCACTACTGAGAGGGGGGGGGGGGGGGGGAGGGGGTGAATTAGTAGTGTGACTTGTTGTATAATTTTTCATTTTATTACTTCTATTTTGAATCACACACTTGTTGGAAAAATCACATAATCATCAAAAATTAAATGATAAGGATGTAAACACATAAGCAACATCAATGAAATAAAATCCACAACACATCCATAAAAATCATCACACATATGAGACATAATATTTTTGGTGGAAAACCATTCATCAGGAAAAAAAAAAAACCACCCGTGTTGTTGTTGTGCTGCTATGAATATTGTATTAAGTAAATAATATCTTTTACATAGAATAATTGACTCCCATCAGCATAGAGACTTGACCTCATACACAATAGGCTAACACTGATCAACCTGGAGACTCGAGCTCAGAAGACTATGTTCTCCATGGATTTACGGACTACCATCCGTTCAAAGATACTGTTAGGGTCCTATAATAATAGGGTTCATAAATTTTGAATTGAATTTGATAGTCTTGTAAATATGTACATACCTTGCTTTCTACAAGTTTTTTTCCCATATTTTGAAAAAATGAAAAATAATAAAAAGCCAAAAAGAGGGTAAAAAGTCTTAAAAAGAAAAATCAAAGGACTTAGAAAAATATAGACCCCAAAAGAAAAAAGAGATAAAATAAGACCTGAAAGTGAGCAAATCCAAATGCCACTACTTTTACTTTTATTGCAAGAATAATGATTATGTGCAGAGTGTCAATAAATGCCATAATCCATGATCAATTAAACAGTTTAATCTTAACTTTTCATGTTTTAGATAAAGAATAAAGATTTTTCAAACACTTTAAACTTGGCAAATCATTAGATAAGTAGTGAATAATGAGGAGCTCAGCAGTTTAATCTGAGCCCTCGGATGAAATAAGGTAGACTTAGATAGTTTTATGCTTTGAAAGAAAAATGTTTTAGGGTTTCATGTAGAAATTTGATAACTGATACGTTATACACCGAGATTCTCCTTATCACACACTATTTTAACTTCATGCACAATACAGAATCTCTTCTACCATTGATCATTAATTTTGGAAATAAAAAAACAATCGCATGCGCACATTAAAACCATAAACAATCACACATATGAACACAGTGTTTTATGGGAAAGCTTAAAGATAAAAACCCCCAACTATCTTTATATTGTATGTCATAGAGATCATGTAACAATCATTATACAAAGCTCCTCACAAAGCTCTTAGTACAATCTCCAATTGTTACACACTAATCAAGCCCGATCTAGCAAATCACATGCTCCAATCTCTGCCACCTGATAGCTTGCCTCTACTGCGCAATCACTGCTGAAGAATGGCTCTGAACGAACTCTAATTGGTCTAGCCTTGCTCACGCAATCCTCATTGGCATCTCCAATCACTGGTTGTTGTAAATCATGCAACACTATAGTCACAACTAATAGTCACACTGCTCTTTCACCTACCTCTTCACTGGTCTCCACTGAAACTGCTCATGCACTGTAGTTAACTGATGTATTCTTTAGTTGATTAATGAGTTAATAATTAGTGAATTAATTAATAATTAATTCACACCACTCTCACTAGTGTATCAATAAGTTAGACTAGATACAACTAGCTCAACTATGTTTAACTCAGTTAAACTGAACACAACTCCACCAACTACCTCAATAACTCCACCAAACTCTGTCACATGAGTTCTAACTGAAGTCTCCATGCAATAGCTCCACTTAACCCTCGGGAATAGCGTAATTCCTTCTCTCAGCTCCCGTGCCACATCTGTGCACTTAACTGAAGTGCTCCAAGAGAATAAGATAATGTTTATAGTCCAAATATTATTAAGAGCTAATAATATTCGACATATCTATTTTTAGACTGGCAATCTAAAAATAGATTCCGCCCAATATGTCTAAAAATAGAAGTCCATCTGTTTTTCCAACTTGACCAACCATCCACAAATAGCATCCTGCAACTCATAGAATATGATCGACATGTCTAAAAATAGACTTTGCGCCAAAAATAGCCTGCGGGCCCACTTAGTGAAGGAAACTTCTTTCCACTAAGCTCATCATCTTGTTGCAATCTCAACATTGCAAGCCTAAATGCACTCATGAAAATGGAGTAAAAATGTTAGAAACAAAGATGGGTAGGTAGAAAGTAGTTGAGAAATCATGTAAAAAAGCTTCATTGGGCAAAATTACTAATTTCCCCTCCCCTTCAAATATTCAGTATTCTAAACTATCAGTCAAAAAGGCTCAGAGCATTTCTCTAACTTTTTTTGGGACCGGACCTAAGGCTCGATGACTGATTAGTTAAAACTATCGAATTTTCACACTAGACCCACATTCATCAACATTTACCCTTCATTCATAAATCATAATCTCTTTTCCCTAAGTAAAAAACCCATTTTTACTTCATTCCCTTTCAAAATCATTCATAAACCCTAAAGATACATTTTTCCTAAGTTAAAGTGTGAAATATTAAAAAGAAAACAATGCTTTACTTTGTCTATGATTTACACTTTAAATTAGAGTTAACATGTATTTTGTTTTCATTTTACCCTAGCCCTTCATTTCATATTAATTACCAACTTCTAACCTATTTTATTAAATCCCTAAACTACACCTACCCGTATGTTATTAATTCCCTTATATTTAAAACAAACCCCCAAACCCTTTATTTAAAAGTTTAGACCAAAGTTTAATATTCCACATGCGCAATATAAACCCCGCCCTACAATCCCATTGGTCTAAACCTATCTATAAAAACTAATCTCGCCCCCTATAGTGTTCAAGCATATGTCAAAAGTTTGAATAACTATATAATATTAAACTGCGCCTATACATTGATCGAAAAATTTTAAATGTTTTATTAAAAAAAAATTAAATAAACCAAACCCCTTCACTATTTTCATAAACCCAAAGTCTAAACTTTAATTAAATGTATGATCATTAAGGTTTAAAGTTTAAAAACCCACCACACATATGATACCTCGCCCCCACTCCATTTTGATGCAACTTCCAAAAATATCTGGATCATTCGCATTTAACCCCGAGATCCGATGGTGAAAACACCATATCGCATAGAAAAGTTGTGCGGTCACTCCCAGTCCAAATCTACGCAAAATGAGCGGTTTCGTGTTTTCCTCTGTCCTCCACGTGCCCATTTTTTGTTGGATTGCGTGGGTTAGCCCCGAAACCACTTATTGCCCAAAGGCTGCATGATAACCACTCCTGTTTCAACCCCTTGAGCCCGAAAACCACCCATCTTCATGACTTGACGTGTATTAAATGTTGGCGTTGATTAAGCCCTAAATATGCATCATATACCTTGGAAATGTAATTCATTCCTTTCTCTTCTGCGCACAAACCCAGTGAACGCCTCCCCGACTATAAAAACATCATTTTTCTGCCATTTTCTTGTCAAATAGCCTACAAAATCTACCCTGTGACCATTGAAGACCGCCAAGGATTGTTCACATTGCTCCACAGAAGCGGTTGTTTCATTCAAAACCTCAGATACATCTTCTGAAGCCCAATACCTACATACAACAGGTATTTTTCTGAAATTCGAACCAGCAATCAATTTGAAAGACATTTTAAAGAACAAAAACAAACTTAAGAGTTTAAAAATCAATTGAAAGAAGCTGTCAAAAGGCCAAAAAATAGGCCAAACCCTGTCAAAATTTTTCCAGGAACCCTGTTTTACTGTTGCGCGCTATTGTGACAGAAAATTGTGATTTTTTTCAATCCTATGAACTATTTCAAGCTTTAAATCAAACCAGAAAACCTTTGAAGGTATCCTAAGCCTCTGTGGCCTATTTCAAAAGACTTTTAGCCCTATTTCTTAGTAAGAGACTCATGAAACCTTTTTTTTCTTGTTTTAAACCAGTCAAAAGCCTATAAACCTCTTTCACATACCTAATTGAAAATAAATCCCAAAGAAAAAGCTATACTTTGCCTAATATATCCAAATAAATCCTCTGCTAAAGTAAAATACTTCTGCAAACTATCTAAACTTGTAGAAAGTAGCTCAAAATGCCTAAGAAGCAGAGTACAAGCAAGCCTGAAGGTTCCAAAATGCCTAAACCAACCCCTGCTATAACTTCTAAGACTACGATAGTAGTAAATCCTCTTCAACCACCTGTTGTTGATGTTGAACACATCCCACTAGCTGATACTGATTATAAGATAACAAATCCCATTGTTGAATTTAACTTGCTTGATATTCATAATTGGAGCTATGAGAAATCATTAGATAATGATGGAGAAGTCCAGATTTGGGAATCTCATTTTCCCAAATATGTTGTCCCATTAACTCACCCATGTCAGGAGGTCATTAGATTGTGTGAGAAATATTATGTACCTGATCAAAAAGCCATAGTCAATGCTAATAAAGAATTTCTTTTCACCATTATGGCTCAATCTATGAATCAAATGTTATAGCTTCAGTCTATCCCCCAAGCAGTCCCTTTATCTATCGAGGCCTTAACCCAGATGTACATTGGCCTAGATTTTCCCAAGGGATTCATGATTTTCCAGACATTCATGCCCTCACATTTATAAATTCCTAAACTAAATCCCCCATATTCTACTGCTAAGTTCGCAGAAGGTTCAAGGTAGCTAATTTCCATGCTTTCATTCATCCTGGGGTACTTTACTGATGAACACACTGATGAATCCATCCTAGGTTTCTTATCCACTTTCACCCCAAGTCAACCCCCATCTGTAATATTTGATTATGCTAGTTATATTGCAGATAGTATCCATGATCAATTGATCAAATTTCCAACTGAAGGAGTGTTCAGATACACTTCTTTCCTCCTCCATATGTTTTTTATATTTCCAATTAGATAAATTTCCAGTTACTCTCCAAAGTATGGACATAGAGGGAAATCCTCTTTCTGTCATTTTCTGGACATCTTTGCTCAGAAAAGAATGTGCAGATTTCACATATTCAGAATTTTCAGAGTTATTTTTACATCCAGTGATCACAATGTTAACCAAAGAAGAGAAGCTAAGAATAAATGAAGAAATGAAAAATATATTGCAGTTGTCAAAACATAGTAAGGTTGGTGACTGGTATTTGTATGAAAAATATACTAAGATCGGAGTCTTTGGGTCAAATTTGTTACCTTACAAGTTACCCAAACATCCTTCAATGAGGGTCTTTGCCTTGGAGTATATCAGGCAGATCCTAACTCTAATTCCATAAATTTCATGACAACTAAGAAGAAAACTCAATTCAAACTAAAGAATCAGATAGGGCCATTCATCTGCAATCACAGGGATGCAGAGAAAGAAGCAGCAAAACAGTTATTGGAATTCAAATTGGAAGAAATTTTTCCTTGGAATTATGATCCACAAGGGATCCTGAGCAAGCTAAGGGTTAAATGCAAGTTAACACCCTTCATCCATGAAGCAAAACCAAAAATAGAAAAATTTGCAAATTAGATTGAGTGGACTGAAAATACCTTAACAGATGCAGTGAACAAAGGTAATACTAGTCATACTTTAGAGACTACAAATTAGCTAGAAAATTCCACTAAAAGAGTAAGGGAAGAAGGAGCCTATGTGGTAGAAACTACAAATGAAACTAAGTTCAAGCTCATATATAACAAAAGGCCCAAGTCAGATTCAACAAGTAAAGGAAAAGTAACAATTGATGTGGAAGAAACAGAGCTTATGGAGACCAACACTAAATTTCCAGAAACAAATGTTGTTACTATGATCATCAATGAGCCAGCCACAAAGAATCAGAATGAAAAACAAGTCAACAATGAATATACACAGTTGATAGAAAGAGAGAAAAGCATGGAAGCTTCATCATCCCAAACAACTGAGGAAAAAGATTTGGACATCAGGGAAAGACACAAACAAATTAATTCCAAGAATGAAGAGATCAAAACTGAAATCTATTCTCAATTTTTGAAACAAAAACCAGGTAACCAAAATAGATTCCTATTAGCATTTGATTACTCAAGTAAAAAACTAATCATTTCAGTATTACAGCCCACAATACCAATTCTAAAGACAGTTGCCGATTATAAGAAATTTGATCTAGAAGTAGCAATAGACAGTATTCATGAATTAGATCAAATAGAGTTTCATAGGCAGAGTTCAGAGATGTTGTACTCCAATGTTACAACAAAGGCCATGAGTGTTCAAAAACTCGAGAACACTATCACTAACATGCAAGATCGGATGAAACTAGACAAAGCCTCATTATATGCTAAGGATCTAAGGATAAAAGTCTTAGAAGAACTATTTTTGCGGGTGGGATATGACCCTGCTAATATCAAAGCAGTAGAGTTATTGGTGAAAAAGAAATGAAGATATAACAGCTTTTAGGAAACAGCTCAAGCTTCCTCCAAGTGAACATCCCTGGGCTAAAGAAATCATACAGGAGTAGAATGACAAAGATGATATGATGGACATCATCTTACAACTTACAGGACAGATTAAGGAGATGGAGATTCAAATGGACAACCTTGTCCAGGAGAAGGAAACAATGAAAGTACCATATATTCCTACAGTTATTCTCATAATCACTATAACATTGCCTTCAACTTTATCTAAAAAGTTGGCACCCAAAGAACCATTGGCTATTGCAGTGCTAGTAACTTCTTCCACAACCTCAGCTACTGAATCATCTAAAATAGCAGTCCACCATACATATGAAGCAAGAAAAATAGTGAAAGCTATGGAGGAAATATCTCTTAAGACAAATGAGATCAGTAGATTGAAACAAGTGATAGAGAATCTTGAGAAGTCTAATAAATTGGCTCAGATAAATGCAAAGACACATGAACAAAATTCCATTAGACTGAATGAAGAGTTGAAGAAATTGTAGAAGGAATTGACATTGAAGGAAAAAATATCATATATCAAAAACCATCTTTGGAACAATGTCATTGAAGCCATCCATTATGTATGGCCTTCAATTCAGGTAATTTTTTAACAGAGAGAGTTATTACTAAAATCCCAAGCATAAATCCAAAAGACTCAAAGTGAACTGGCCGATAAACCAAAACAAGCTTTAAAGCTTATCACATTCCTCAATAGTAAAAACAAACAGGAGTTAGAAGAACTCAATATTACTGATAGGACTGAAACTATCCTAGAAATTAGGAAAGTTACTACAAAGAAAAATCTGATGAGGCAACTGGAAGAAAAGTTTGAGAGTATGAATACTACCATAACTAGGTTTATGGTTAAGTTTAAAAATTTGAGGCAAAAAGGGCTGCCTGAAATTATGGTCATTAATGATAAACTGATGCCTCAGAATGACTATGATAAGAAAATTAGAGAGTTTGCAAAAGAACAAGTAAATAAACCACAAGGTCAAGGCATTCCAACTGAAAAAGTGTTACTCAAGAGTTTTGAAGACTTATTCTATTTGCAATATGAGATAAAACACTTGTTTATCATCAAGCCAACTTTTGCCATATATATTGAAGCTGATGAAAACTTTAGGAAATTAAAGAAAATACAAATTCCTAAAGATGAGGATTTACAGTCACTCACAGATTTATCATAAAGGATGAAAGACAAATAGATGAAATGAGAAGAAAATTGTTTTCTGATTTACAATCAAAATAGAATTTTTACACCAGTAAACATTTTTTGATTATGGTTAAAGAATATCAGAGTTTAGAGAGCATCAGTGAATAAAGAGAATCAGAGAAAGAGAATCAGACAAGGCATATCAAATTCCAAAAACAAATTTAAATATCTGAATCCAGCAAGGAGGACACCAAAGCAGCCAGCTGCATCTTATCCTCAAAGCAGTTTCTATTTCTTTTGGATAAATAGGACAGCTTACTGATTTTTTAAGCAGTTGTCCCTATTATTGTTGTAAAGATATTTTATTTTCCCTTAGATAATTCCTAGAACCATTCTGGGATATTTTGTAAAGAACTATGTATATATACTTCATCTTTAGAAGTATTTTGTGTGGAATAAAATTGCTAGAGATTGTTATAGTCATTTCTTGTTGGACTTGAAAGCTTTTTTGTGTGTCAAAATTCGAGTAGCAAGATGGATCAAAATAATTGGCATCATACTTCAGGATTCCTGTGATGAGCTATTTGGAGTGAAGTATTTCCTTACTTGTCATTGTTATCTTTCTTTGTTACATGCATCCATCTATGTTTTTTCCAAATCTGAATGAATAACTAGGATTATTACTACAGGATTTGTTAAGAGCACCATGTTTTTAACTAGTTATCATTTATATGTTTTCCTCTGATTTCTAGTGTAGGGAACCCTTAATTTCTCCCTCTCTCGTTTGACCTTTTCCTAGTACTTCATTTTCCAGATAAAAGGATTCTTAAGTGCCCTTTATCCCAACCATATCACCTCATAAAAATAACTTTCCAAGATCTTCAAGGGTTATCTATCTTGCCCTGAAAAACACTTGACCTTTTGGCCTTGATCTCAGTTCTGTTTGCTTGATTTTGAGTCCTTAGCCCAATGGACAAATATATTTCCCACTACCCATCCTTTCAAGTGATTTTTCCCACCAAATATACCAAAACCAAACCAAATTTGCACATTCATAACTAACCTAATATTTACAAATTGAAACAAAGTTAAATTTTAAAGAGAGAGCTCTCTCTGAACCCTAGGAAGGCTAGATCCTAGAGTTTGAAGTTGTTTTGTGGTTACCTCTAGTATTCTTTGACTAAAAACCAAAATCTCACAACTTTAGAATTACTAGAGTGATAACGGATACCACGATCAATCGATCCTCGCCCCAGTCCGATGGGCCTATCCAACTCCTATTGGATTGAGAAACAGTTCCTTTCATTAACTTCGCAATCACTGCTCACATCCATGAATTCATTGCTCCTCACATCTATGTGAATCTCCTTTCATCTATGTTCAAACTAGATCCCAAAACTATATTCTCAAACAAACTCATCTCTACAATACGACTCTAGCATCAAGACACCATCATAAATCACCCAAAATACCACCATAAAACATGCTCTCTACACCAAAAAAATAGTGGCAAAAAATATGCCTCAAAATTGAATACAATGATAACTAGTAGCTGCAATAAAATATCCTCGCACCAAAAATAAATGCTACATAATGAAAATAACAACATACGAAACTATGGCTATGTGCCAAATGCATCAACAACACCTGCAAGAAACATATGTGAGAATCTCCAAATATTGAGATAATATAATCTCTCCATCACAACCAATAACTCTATCATGGCTCTCTACATCTGTGATCTGAAATTTGAAGTTCATATCAATAGATAACTTCAACAAATAGATCTGCACAGTTTGCAGTCAATAACAATCATAAACTAAAGAATCTAGGCTCAACATTAGATATGAAGCACTCTCTACTTCTCTGCAACCTTCTCACTCACATATTCACTTCATCAACCAAATATCATATCCAAAAATATGTATACATAAAGTGTTGGGCAAATTTGGCGTTAGGGGTAGGATTAGCAATGCATAAATTAGACAAAGTCAATTCACTAACACCAATATTAGTGCACTAAATGTGTTCACATCCTTGGAGGACATTTTCAAACAAATCCTGACCTTTACAAGTAATTCTAGAAGCCTCTAGGAATTTCTAAGCTAATTTCCTTTCGAATAGTGCGAGGAATATAGAGGAAATCTCAAGAAATCCCATAGTCACTCCCTTGACACTCTTTGCATGCAACTTTGACACCCTTAAGCCATAATGTTATGAAAAAAATCTAACAAAATAGAAGAAACGATAGATCAACAACTTAGAAATCAGCCTCTTCGAGGGGGAAACCTCCTTTACATTACATAAATGAACAATTATTGGATGATTCAAATGAAAAAACCTCATTTATATATAAAGGAGTCCAATGGGTCACAATATAATCCTAGCTGACATAACAATAACAATAGTGGACTTCTATGGGGCACAATAATAACAATATGGGGACTATATGGGCACACAATAACAATAAGGGGGATATACTAACAATAAAAATAAGGGAATACACTAGTATTACAGGGACCTAACATTCCCCTCTCCTTCAAACAAGTGTTTTCCTCAACGCTTAATTATTTCTGGATTCTTCTATATAAAATTCGCATCCTCCCATGTGGATTTTTTAGCGGGTAAGTTCTTCCACTTGCTGAGATACTCTGAAATTTATCGATTTCATAGTTGTCGAGTTCTTGTTTCCATGACTTCTTCAGGTTCCAATATGATTTTTCCTTCCTCGTCAAGTTCTGGAAATATTGTTTGAACTCGGATTTTTTCACCTATAACCTTCTTTAATCATGAAACATGGAAAAATGGGTGCACTAGGGAAGATTCGGGAAGCTCCAACTTGTATTCCATAGTATCAATCTTTTGCAACACCTTGTAATGACCATAGTACTTCGGCGATAATTTATTATCCTCCTTAGTTTACTTGAGGGACATTAGTTTGTATGATTGTAGCCGTAAAAATACCCAGTCGCCTACATTAAAACTTCTTTCGCTATGATGTTGATTTTCTTGCTATTTCATTCGATTTTGCACCAAAGTTAGGTTATCCTTTAAGAGTTGGAGAACTTGTTGTTGATGCTAGATGTGGTCTTCCACTGCTTGATCATGCATATTATATTTCATGTCATCCTTCAAACTATCCATCTTAGCTTCCATGTATGCTTTTAAACCATCTATTTCATCTTTGGTTGCTCTTTGTGAGATCGAAATTTTTTGCACTTGGTACCGTAATTTTGATATATCATACTACAATTCTTCATCTTCATGTGCCATAGAGGAGTTTTTTTATGGATTAATAGATGTATAATTTTTTTTGAGAGGCATTATATAACCCAATATTGATAACAATGCTTAAATATTCCCTTGGAATCACTTCAAACTAATTTTTAAACAAGACTTCTGCAATTAAAAAAAAATTACACACATTTTTCTTTCTTTTGGGGAGCTAGATATTGAAACTAGTGTATCTCTGTAATTTTGTATCCCAAAAATTTTGTCTTAAGTCCTATATTATCTCTCTGATTATTCTTAGCAATGCCACAACTCAGACCTGATTTGGATTCTTCAAGGAAAAGTTATTCCCTAACTCCCACAATGACCTAATTACAGGTTGGTTCAGTAGAGTGCACTTGTATGGCGTGCCACATGTCATTGTTTCATATTTCGGGTCTGCATTCAATATACAAGAAACTACAGTCCATTTACTTTTGGTGACTTTTTACATAATTCAAATCTGATGCTCAGAGAGAAATTTATGATGATTTTCCCAAGGTCACGTCATTGAGATGAAATTCAAGATCCTGCAAAAACCCTAACTTGCTAAGATCATATCTCTGAGAATATAGTGAAATAATATCTGAAATTTTTACACAAAGTTCCTTGGGATTTCGTCTCAAATTTTTTTTTTTTTTAGCATCTGAAACTTCGTAGAAAAAAAGTTATAGCGAAAATTCCACGATGGTCAATTTGCAGCAATGAAACCCTAGAATCCAAATCTATGATACCAAATGTTATGAAACCAGCTCACAAAATAGAAGAAAATATAGATTGAAGACTTAGAAATCAACCTCTTTGAGGGGGAATCCCCCTTTAAATTACATGAATGAAAAATTCTTAGATAATTCAAATAAAAAAAAAACCTCCTTTCTATATATAGGAGTCCAATGGGTCACAATATAATCCTAGCCAACATAACAATAACTATAGTGGGCTCTATGAGGCACAATAATAAAAATATGGGGACTACATGGGCACATAGTAAAAATAAGGGGGATATACTAACAATAAAAATAAGGGTATACACTAGTATTATAGGGACCTAACACATAACCGCTCCCTTAGCATAGCCTCCATGCGACTATGGGATTTCAGCCACTCCCATACCTTTATGTGCATGCAACTATGGATAGAATCGAGTGAAATCATCATCCCTTCAACTCAGGACCTATGCCAATTATTGCATCCTCTTCTTCAACTTTTGTACATGCTTTTATACCTATGAAATAACCTCAGACACCTCTGCAAGTGGATTAAAAAAGACTCCCAAGTGTCATTGCCAAGTTGACCTAGTAGGGCCAACAAACAAGGTTGGCAAGTGTGCTAACAAGTCCTCCACTAGTCAACAACATCTCCCCAAGCTGCAACACATGAGGTCTGACCTGCAACAACTCAAAAACACTACAACATCATTTTTGGCGAGAAAACAGGTCTCACAGATAAGACCCCGGTTCAAGTTAAGGGCCAACAAGGTTTTTCGTTGTAGTCTAGCACCATGCCGGCATTTTCACCCTGCTCCGAAGAGCTGAGAGTCTCACTCGAGGCATGTCGCGACCTTACTAAGGTAAGGAATTGATCGGTATTAGCCTAACAACATTGGTATGGGTAAATCAGAGCTATGACAAAGATCTAAACAAGTGCAACGCAACGCTCCATGAAAGATGTCTCTCGGGAAGGCATTCATATTTACAATACATAAAAATTTAAAATTACTAGAGAAACCATTCATTCCATACCATAACATATATTCCAAAAATCAACCTCTGATTATACTATGCATCAACTATCAATGAAAATCTATTACATGGCTCCTCAGCGTGAGCTCGAATAGAACAGAATACAAAGAGGTCCTATTGGACAGAGAGAAACACAGAGATACAGAAGAATAGAGAACAACATAACACAAACAGAGCTCTCCTACTGCTCCTGGTTCCTGATCCCATCTGCGCCAACCTCCCTTTCCACTAGTCGGCTTCCTATTTTTTCTGTTGCCAACGTGACTGACAGTTCCTCCTTTCTTCTTGCTCGGCTATCTTCTGTTTCTTTCTGTTAGTCGGGAGTTCTACTGCTCGTTTCCTGCCACACTCTTCCTCCATCTGTGCTTGCTCCTGCAACAGTCGTGACACCTGTCCTTTACTCCTTTTCAACCTTGACATCTCTCTGCCTACCATGGTTGCGTTCCTCCACGTACTAGCTGCAACTCAAAAGCTGTTTAATTTCAAAACAAGGGCCCCAACAGGCCCTGACCACATCCTATTGACTCGACCTGAGTCAATCGTTCTATACTATTTCTACTTCCATGGGTTCGCTTGGCCCTGCGCCCTACTCTGCCTGCCTCCCTTCTCCCGACTGTCCAAACAAGGGCCCCAACTCTAGGACCTTGGTTAGAGTTGATACCTTGAGTTCCTGAAAGGTTATCATGGCCTATTTCCATCCTTGCATTAGCTCATCAGTTTCGGCTGTGATCTTCGCAACAACTTCTTCTCCTGCATTCAGTGGAAAGTCACCAAACACGGTGTTGATTTGAGTATTGACCTCAGAGGCCAATTGTTGCATTGTTTGGGCACTGATTTTTATGGGCTGTAAGAGCTCTCGGAGGGCTTGCTTGGTCGTCATTGAGTTCTCTTTGATCTGTTGTATTTGGACTTCCAAAACGTCCACTTGTGCATACAGTTGGTCGAGTCCAGTCGGGTCTGTGGCCTCCTGGATCTTTTTTCAAATCTGTTGTAGCTGTAGCGAGACCGGTTGTGCCTTCAGAGTAAGTGTTGTCGAGCATTCCTATAGACCCTTCAGTAGGTCGTATGCCTCTTTTGCTGCAATACTCAGAACTTCCTGCATTTTCGTTACTTGGCTCTGTCTCTCTGATATATTTTCTAAGTATACAACTGCTTGGTTGAGTAACGTTGATCGAGCTAACAACGCTGCCTTGAGTTCCATGTTTTCCTATTGGAGATTTGAGTATGCCACCCTAATGTGGACCGCCCGCCTGACTACATCGGTTTCCTATATCTCTTTTAGTATTTGGATGTTGTTGGCCGTTACTATGGGCCAAGCGTCCCAGAATAATCTGGTTACCATCTCCATTTGTTCTTGTAACTTCCCCTTTCTGTCTTCAGCTCTTCATGCTCTTTAGTAAGCGTGTTGATCTGCAGTTGTTGCTACTCGCATTTCTGTTGGAGCTCCGAGTGAAGTCTCTCAGCTTGTTGTGTTGCTCTCTGAATAAAGTGGTACATTTGGGTTGTCCCCCATGTTTCCATGCTTTCTGCACCGGAGGTACCCTGATGTGGAAACCGTGCATGAAGTGGTTGTCCGTTGGCGACAGATTTCGCTGACTGGTCCTGCGGTGATTGTGGCAGTTTCTAGTGCAGCAGCCAGTTGCTGGAGTTGGCCATCTGTAGATAAGGTTGCACTTCTTGACCTATTGGGTCAGCTGGTTGGAGTGGAGTCTGCTCAGGGAGTGACCCAGTCGTTTCTTCGATGGACTGTTGTATCTGGTTAATAAGCTCAATAAATGTAGTTTGCGGAACCAGGGTTTGGTCAACTAGAGGTACCTCTTCTATACCTAAGTTAACTTCCATTCTATGGTCCCCATTAGTTCTTCTTCTGACTATTGGGTCGGATACTGTGGCTGATGAAGTGGAGGGTGTGGACGTGTGGGGCTCGCGGGAGATGGATGAGGTGGGGAGTGGTAGTTGGTGGGTGCGAGGTGGCGATATGTGAATGTTTAGGAAATCGAGGGGGTATATAGGGTTGTGGGGTGGTAACCCCCTGGTCCCTTGGGGCTCGACTACCATCTCTTCTCTGATCGGTACTCCTATACTTAATTGTCGAGGTGGATCTTCCCCTGTGAGATCGACCATTGGGCTAGATCCCGCAACCTTGGCCCTTTTTTCTTTCGGTGCCATTGCTGGTTTCATAGCTTTATTCTTTCTAACCAGTGCTGTAGTCACTGGGGGTGGTGAATTAAACAGAACATTGGGTATTGGTGCAAATATGGAGGTTGTGGTGGGAGATGGATTGGAATGGGATGCCTAAAACTCTAAAAATGTTGAAAATGTAGTGGCATCGCTAGTTAACACTTGAAATACTCTATTAAAATTTTTTACCTTGGTGTTCAGTTGTTCAATGATCGGGAAAAGCTGTAGGTTTGACATCCTGGTCGCTGCTTCTTCTGAATTTTCTCCCGGTAGTGGGTTTGGCAGCATCCTGTCGAAGATATATGTGTAGACTCCATCCCTGACCTCCATCTCCACTCCTAGCCATGAACAGACCTCCGTGTGAAAGGCTGCTTCGTCAATATGGAACTTCAAGGGCCTCATCTTGAAAGTTGATTCTGGTACACATGTCGACCTAAGAAAAGTCTGCTTGTGGATGACCTCAAACCATACATGCTCGCTATATCCATCTAACAGACTTCCTATAATTCTTTGTTGACTCATCACAACGTCAACCATCTGGCCATACCAGACTCTGAAAGCTTTTGCATTCACTTCTTTTGTGCTAGGGTCCCCAGACACTTTCCAAGGCACGAACTTAATTGCCAATGGTTGGTCTTCTGCTATCTCGACTGGTACCCGGATGCTTGGGAAGGTCCATTTCCACATGGCCAGCACCATGATCAAATATCCATAAATAAATCTGATCGCCCTCTTGTAATTGTCCTAGCAAGCTTTGAACAATTCCTTCAGCAAGAAAGAGCACCAATTCAGCCTTTTCCCTTGGACACAATGCTCTGCAACCGAAATTGTATCCAGCGTGCACTCCCCTTTGGTATATTGCCTCATTGTCTTGCTAGCAATTAGGTAGCAGGCGAACTTGACCTCCGGTCTATTGATCAAGTTGATCTTTGCTCCTTTTCCCCCTCTCCTAGTGCCATACTTGACATAGTAGTCCATGTCCCCAGATTTCTTCGCTCTCTTGGATACAGTTTGGAATGATGTTGATACGTCCCTTCCCTCCTGTGACAGTCTAGTTAATCTATGGATGTCTTCTACATGAATTGGGATTTCCTTCCCCAACCATAGTGAACTGTTATGGATCCTACTTAATAAAAATTTTGTGCACTGCATTGCAGCGCCTGTAACCCCAAACACTGGCAGATTTCTGAAGTTCATTATTGTAGACTGTTGGATGCCCCTGAACTCTTGCAGAACTCTTGCCGCTATCTGTCCTAATTTTTTTGCATAATTATCTATATACACTTGCCTTTTCAGTGTTGGAAACTAAAATAATCTGTAAGGTCTGTGTCGATCAGTGTTGCACTGTCGTATTTTCCCACAAGGGACTCCATCTTTTGAATTCTGCTGTTAATTTCTTGTTCCACAACCGCTGGGCTTACTCTGGTCATTCTAGCTCTTCGTTGGTATACTTGTAGAACAATTCTCTCTCTTTTCTCTTGAATTCCTTCTCCTAGGTGCCTTCTCTATTCTGATTTTGGTTCGTCTTCTCTTGTTCTTTTGGATGTTTCTAATTCTAACTCGGATTTTTTTGACATTCTCGCACTTCTCTACATGCGGGTTATGTAAGGAACCAGCACGGGTGAGGTTGATGAGACCCCATAACTAGTTAATTTTTTTCTGGCTTCCTCCGCGGCTACAATCGTGCGATTAGTTACTGGTTGAGGTGGGTTCTGACATTGCTGAATGTGGTTTTGGGATTTGGGTAGACGCAACGGCTGGTGGTTATGTCTAATTATGTAAAATTTATTACGGTATGGGTCATGCTAATTATGGCAATTATTTCCAAATCTTGGTAATCCTATGGACTGACACTGGTACTACGCATAATGATGATGGGCTGATGTGCACGCTTTTCTATCTGACGTGGATGACATGCTGGACACTACCCATCCCCGACCAAAATTGGTTGCATCGTGGTCTTCGTAACTCAACTACAGTTATTCATTACTATTTTTGGTTTGGTAAAATGGAATCCTATCTATGATCATCTCGAGTGCGAGAGAGTTATTGATGCTATTCTACCCTACTGACTCCTCTCGGTTGCGAGATTTATTGGAAATGAAATGATTAAATTAATCTTGGTAGGGCTTCAAGCGTGCGTCGTTGACCCATCCTTGTAGAACTTGGCTGTTCAGTTGTGCTAACCAAACTGCTCGTGAATCTTTGATTTCTGTCACATGAAATGGCCCTAGCCAATGCATCTGCAGCTTCCTTGGGAATTTCTGGTATTTTCTGTCATATAATAGAACTTTCTCACCGACCTGAAAAGTCTTGTGCTTAATGTGTCAGTCGTGCCAAGCTTTTTGTCTCTCCTTTTGTACCGTCTGGTGAAATTAAGCCAGAAATCGTCCTTCTTCAAGTTCTTGCAGCTCCTGTAATCGCTCCTTTAGCGATTCTTCTTCAGAAACTGGAGTGTTGTTGCGATTAGAAGGCTTGATATGATGAATTCAGCTGGGACTACCGCTTCTCTCTTGTATACTAGTTGGAATGGTGTTTGGTTGTTTAGTCGTTTTACTGTTGTTCGGTATGTCCACAGCATTGTTGGTATCCGCTCATCCCAGTCATCGCGTTGCGCATTGCATATCTTCGTCAGGCCCTTCTCCAGTATTTTGTTGAATGCTTCCACTGTACCGTTGGCTTGCGGATGATACAGACTACTTTTATGGTGTTGTATCATGAAGCTTTCCAGCAGGGATTTAATGGTGTCATTGATGAATTGGGTACCTTGGTCGCTAGTCAGGCTTTTTGGACACCCAAATCGGCTGATTATATTTTCAAATATGAATCTAGCAGCAGTCTCTGCTATGCAATTTTTCACTAGCGTTACTTCTTCCCACCTCGTCAGGGAGTCTGTCACCATTATTATGTACCTCGCCTTTGAGTACCTTGCAGCCAGTGTAATTGGTCCTACAAAGTCGACTGCCCATTTTCGAATGGCTGCAGTACTTTTATCGGATGTAGCGGAAGCTCATCTCTGTGAGATGGTCGTCCAGTTCGCTGACAAACGTCACATTTATAAACAAATGCTTTTTTTTCCTTATGCACTGTTGGCCACCGTAAACCTGCTTGTAGTACCTTTCGTGCCGTCAGTTTAGCTCCCACGTGTCCTCCCGCAACACCACTGTGGCATTCCCATAGTACAGTTTCCCTTTCATGGTCCAAGACACATCTTCGAAGAATCTGATCCAGCCCCATCTTGTATAAGTGTCCCGCTATTAGTTGATACTCTGTAGCTCGAACTACCAAGTGTATTTTCTGTATTGAAGTATACTCCTGCGGACACTGCCCTATCGTGAGGTAGGCTGCTATCTCGTTCAGGTAGTCTGGGATGGCTTCTACTCTGAAAATATCAACATCTGGTAACTGATCATCTATAGATCCTCCATTTTCTCCATTCTCTAGTCGGGACAAGTGATCAGGCCCTAAGTTCAGTCTTCCAGGCTTTATGATTACTTCAAAGGTGAACTCTTGAAAGAGTAGGAGCCATCTGCAGATTCCCCCTTCTAAGACCAGTTTGTTTACTAAGTATTTCAATGTTGAGTGGTCTGTGAAAAATTTGAACGTACCTCCCAACAGGTAGTGGCAGAATTTCTGAAGAGAGTACACCATTGCTAATGCCTCCTGTTCGGTTGTGGTGTAGTTTCGTTCTACTGTGGACAGCTTGCGACTGGAAAAATATACTAGGTGATCGACTAAAGTGTCACCTGGTTGAGCCAAGACCGCTCCGAGCGCAACGCTGGAAGCATCGATGTGTACATGAAATTTTTTGTCCCAGTCTGGGTGAACTAGTATTGGTGCACTTGCCAGCTTTTCCTTTAGGGTATCCAGGGTTGTCCTGCAACTGTCCATCCACTAGAATTGTTTCGACTTCCTCAACAACTTCTCTAATGGCGTTGTTATCTTCACGTAGTTGCAAATGAATCGTCGGTAGTAACCTGTGTGGCCCAACAGTGATATCAGTTGTTTTACTGTTTCTGGTGCCTCCATGTTGACTATCACTGCTACTTTGGCCGATTCTACGCAGATGCCTTGGTTACATACCACGTGTCCTCGCAGTGTTCCAAACGGCACTGCAAATATACACTTCTTCAGGTTCAACGAGATCTGTAGTTGTCGACATCTATCAAACATTACTCTTAACAGGCTCGCATGATCCTTTAGTATGTTATAGACAGTCCAGTCATCCGTGTATACCTCTAAGAACTTGTGGATTTATTCCCAGAAAGCGGCTATCACAATGCGAGAGAAGACTGTTGGTGCATTCTTCAATCCGAATGGCATCAAATTGTATGCGAAAGAGCCCCATTCGGTGGTGAATGTTGTCTTTTTCTTATCTTCCTCTACTATCCTTACCTAATGGTATCCTGAGAATCCATCGGTGAATGAGTATTCCTCGTTCCCCACAATGTTTTCTAGGACTTCGTCACTAAATGGAGTGGGAAATGGGTCATGGATACAAACTTTGTTTAAGCTTCTATAATATACACAGACTCGTATTTCAGATTTCTCCTTTTTGTTCTGTATAAATATAGGACTTACCCATTCTGCTTCCTATACTGGGAATATCAATCCTGCTTTTAACATCTTTTCGATCTCTGCTTTCACTTTTTCCTTCACTCTTGGATTCAGACGATATGGTCTATGTTTCACAGGCCTTGCGTCGGGCTTTAGTATTATCCGAATTTCTCCCATCTCCCCTTTTATGCCCTTTAAATCCGCTACTGATGAAGGGAAAAAGTCCTTATATTCCTTCAGCAGACTGAATATTTCCTTTATTGTTTGTTCATCCCAATAGTCTCCAATTGTCGCTAGTTTAGGCTTGTCTTCTCTTCCAATATTTAATTTCTTGGTTCTTAGTGGTAGCAGATGGATCCCTTCTATCATCGGTTCTTCTTTGATATCCCTCTCCTCCTCTGTTTCTTCAAAATACAGGTGCTTGAGATCCTCCAGGTTGTCATCATCCATCTCATTGTTTATCTTTTGACATGCCACCTTTTTTTTTGACACCTTGGTATTGAAGCGACTGCTCATTCCTATTTTGAATATCCAGGAAGAACAATACCTTCTTGATAGCCTACAAAGCTTGTGTAACCGGCTCTGTTTTTCCTTCAAACATGAAACACTGTGTGAATTTTTCTGCAACTTCCTGCCATTTGCTGGTCCCTCTTTTTTTCTCCTCCGTCAAGTACCAGGCCTGTGGAATTACGTGCAGAGAGTGGATAAATCGGTGTACCCACTGTTCTTCTGGATATCCCTCGTTTCTCCATTGTGCCTCACATTTATTTAGATGGTTTCTAGGGTCTAAGTCCCCTTGGTACTTGTCCTTACTCCAGGGTCCTTCCTCTTCCTTAAATCTTGCTTTTAATGTTCCCGCAACTTTGTCCCATTGTGTTAGCGAGTTGCGATGATTACTCCACCATCTTGCGGATGTGGACTGTAATGCCATTTCCATCAATGGTACTATGTGGCTTTCTAGTACCTTATTTTCTATCTTTGTTATGAAAATGTTTACAACCTTCATATCGGATAAGGTTGGGCATTCTCAAACCTCGGTCCCGATCCAATTGATTCTTCCAATGTTGGCGCATCTCCTTGTATTAGTTTCATACCCTCCTTGCTGCCAATCATCCCAAGCTATTTCTGAGCCCAATTATGAGCTTTGGATGCTTCTCCAACTTACATAGCCTTCTGCTATTGGATTAATGTAATCTTCTCTTCTTCCTGCGGTCATTTGATAGAGATGATCCAAAATTTCAGCATCTTATCTACTATCCATAGTCTCTTTATATCTTGGTCCTTGGTACAGGTCGAGTGGCTAAGTGACTCTGATCTCCCCGTCCTTGAAGATCATCAGTTCCTTTTTCAGATCTATTATCACGTAATTTTCAAAGGCCCAATCAATTCCTAATAGTGCGGGATAAGGATCTTTATCTCCCATGATGTCGATGACTTCAAAGCTCGTAAATGTCTTTACCCCTGCAATGTCAACCTCAACTTCCTCCAGTCTGCCAATGGGCACAATGCAATACTGGTTTGCCATCCGAATTTGAATTGGTGAATATGTCAATCTTGGCCTCCCTAATGCTTCCCAATTTTTTCTTGGCAAGATATTGACATCAGATCCCAAATCAAGCATGGTGTCTCTAATTTGGAAACCCACAACTTATGTGTTCACTCGGAATTCCTTTCCCGACCTTCTTTTATTTCTCTTTACTCTATATGCATACTTCTAGTTTACATCCGATGATTCTCTTGCTCATGTGCTCTTCTTCAGCACCGCTTCGAAGTTCTGCTTTAGCTGTTCTAGCATTTGCGCGTTGTTAACAATTTTTAGGAATAGATGGAACCACTCCTGGATCAAGGCTTCTAAATTACCTTGGGTTTCATTGTCTTCCTGAGTTTGCTGTAACTCAATACCTTTGTTTCCCCCGAGTTGGGCAAAGGTTTTTGCTGCTTCCTAAAAAAATTATTTCTATCGTTCTGGTGTGATCAAGAGTTTTAGGGATGTTGGCCTAATCAATTTTATCATGTCCATAGTACGTGCATATTCCCCCATTATTTTGCCTCCTAGTGTTACTATGGCCATGTTTTGCATTTTCTGAGTTCCCATCAACCTCGGTTTTGCATTTACTAGATTTTCCCCCCTTTGTCTAGCTCTTTCCTCCCATCTTTTAATGAGCTCAAGACAATATTTTTTTGCGTGTGTGTTAACCCGACACTGGGAACACCAGGGTCTTCTAGGGAGTGGGCATTCTCTAGCTACATGTCCTTCCTGGTCGTAGTTGTAGCATCTTACTGGATCTATACCTCCTACTCAGCCTCCTCTCATGCCTCCTCCTCTTCCTCGAGGAGCTTCGTTCACACTGTATGAAGGTCGGTCCAGTCGTTCCGCCAGTGCGTCCAGAGCTCGACACTTCTTTGTGTCGTGTGTTGTTGAGGCATAGAACTCACATTATGTATTATTTGAAACGTTTGAATATTTTTGTAAGATCGGACACAAGCGAGGTTGATGGCCCATATTCTTACATATTTCACAATACTCATTGGTGGTTGGAATTTGTTGTGCAGGGAACCCTATGTATTGTTGTTGCGGTGCATATAGTCCCTGGGTGTTTATTTGTGCAACTCCTCCTAATGGTGGAGCCCCCTGTGCTCCTGCAGCCGATGTCCCCACGTTCTTCCCTCGCAACCGTGGACATTCAGTTACCACATGTGCTTCCATGAGACAATGTGTGCACCATACATTCGGTCTCACCGGTTGCATTGGTTGAATTTATTTTATTTTTTCTGTCAAACTGGCTATTTGATTCTGCAAACCCATTATAGAGGAGTCCTGTACCACTGCTCCTCCCTTAAACTTTGCGGTTATCCCGCCATAGCTTCTATCTTCATTGCTTTCTCTAGTGCGTCTTGCAACGTCTCGATCCTTTTTTGAGTTAATGGAGTTCGGGTCAAAGGTAGTAGAGCTTTAATGAACCAATCCCTCTAATGGCTTGGATCAATTGGATAGCTGAGTTTTTTAATTGCGTCATTGAATCTCTGCATCAAATCCCAAGTAGTCTTGCCTTCTCGATGCTTGATTTCCCACATTTCTGACAGGCCTTGTTGGTCTGCTTGGGGCAGTTTGAACTCCTTAATGAAATCCCTCTTCACATCTGCCATCATTGGATTTTGATGAGCTTCAAACCACTTCATAAACCAACGTAGGGCTCTCTCCCTAAGGGTGGTTTGAAATTCTATCAACTTCCCCACATCTGGTGTCTGTCGTGCCCTCCATATGGCCTCGCAGAGGTACCAGTGTTGTTCGACATCATCGTTACCCCTCCCAGAGAACTCTGGATACTGGGTAAGTGATCCCACCATGTTCACTTGAGTAGGCGTTACTAAAATGAAGCCGTTGGTTCCTGGTTGCGAGATTGTACCACTAGCAATCCTACTACTAGTATGTATTACTGTTGGGGACTGAATACTGTGCAACTTACTTAATTCACGCAACTTAACAAAAATTCCACCTAGGGGTTGATAGAGCACCAGGGGAAGGTTGGAACTAGAGCTACTTGAACTTTGGGGAATAGGAATACCTTGAGATATGGACGCCAGCCATTCTTGGAATAGTTGCTCCATTGCAACGTGCATCTCCACATCGGACACCTCCTCCGGGCTTGTGTCTGTACCTTCTCCATCATACTTCTTTCCTTTCTCCATCTGGGTTGGGCTCCTATACACCTGCCAAACTTCTTTAACAACCCCTCCTATATCTTAGGGACCCACCTGACTTTTCATTTCCTTCGTCATCTCAGGCGCCTACTCTTTGTCTTTTCGACCACTTTCCTATCTCTTCAACTCCTTTATCACCCTCTCTTGCCACCTTTCTGCAATTTGTGCCCTACGATGTGCTCGTCTCTCCCTGAGCCTGTTAGGTGTCTCGACATCCATACTCCTACTCCCCTTTTTCATTATTCTTGTAGCATCTCTCCCTTAGTCCCTTCTCCCGGCACCGAAGGTTTTACGCTTCCATCTCTGCTTTTTGGAACCCCATTAGTCCTTCATCTACCATCAATGCTTTAATCCACAATGGGATCTCCTTCAGCAGCTTCCCCCTTAACCTAGATCTGAATGTATCTTCTGCTCTCGAGAAATACTGGTAGCACTCCATTGCAAACTCCACTATGTATCCATCTAAGGTAGATTCCACCCAGAAATCTACAGCTCGGGTTAAATCGGTGTTCAAACGATGAAGGGCCACCAGATCCTTGTGCGCCCACTTGCGATTGGCCTTCTGCGACTTTTACTTTGACTACCTTGGTCTAAAGCTTCCGCAACCAATTATAGAGTTCTTCTTGGAACTTTCCCCAAAATATTTCGTAGGTATCACTGGCAGAGTTTGAGAATAGAACCAGAATTTTGATCATTTTCTCCTTCTGTCGTCTCAGCTCAGCTTGCTGAGTGATGAAATGATCTGGGTGGTTATCCCACCAGCTTCGTATTTCTCTTTCAAAGATCCGAGATACCATGATCTAGCTCCCAAATGAAATTTCGAGTCCCAGCAACGGAACCATTTGTTGGCGAGAAAACAGGTCTCGTAGATAAGACCCGGCCAATAAGGTTTTCTGCTGTAGTCTAGCACCACGCCGGCATTTTCACCCTGCTCCGAAGAGCCGAGAGTCTCACTCAAGGTGTGCCGCGACCTTACTAAGGTAGGGAATCAATTGGTATTAGCCTAACAACATTGGTATGGGTAAATCAGAGCTATGACAAAGATCTAAACATTTGCAATGCAACGCTCCATGAAAGATGTCTCTCAGGAAGGCATTTAGATTTACAATACATAAAAATTTAAAATTACTAGCGAAACCATTCATTCCAGATCATAACATATATCCTCAACAACAACCTCTGATTATATTATGCATCAAATATCAGTGACAATCTATTACATGACTCCTCAATGTGAGCTCGAACATAACAGAATACAAAGAGGTCCTATTGGATAGAGAGAAACACAAAGATATAGAATAATAGAGAATAACACAACACAAACAGAGCTCTCCTATAGCTCATGGCTCCTGATCCCGTCTGCGCAAACCTCCCTTTCCCCTGGCCAGCTGCCTATTTGTTCTACTGCCAGCGCGACTGACAGTTCCTCCTTTCTTCTCACTCGGCTCTCTTCTGTTTCTTTCTATTAGTCAGGAGTTCTAATACTTGTTTCCTGCCACACTCTTCTGCCATATGTGCTTGCTCCCACAATAGTCGTGACACTTGTCATTTATTTCTTCGCAACCTTAACATCTCTTTGCCTACCGTGGTTGTGTTCCGCCACGTACTAGCCGCAACTCAAAAGTTGTTTAATTTCAAAACAAGGGCCCCAACAATCCTCATCACCATCATGAGGCCAAACCATCACTCAACAAGTCATCTCCATGACATAACCATGAAGACTTAGTATGAAGGCCTACTCATTAATACATTCATCTTAATGCCAACACAACTAGCTATTATACATCTGAAGGCATAAAAACATCATCTAAACAACATATGACTGACATCATAAGGTTGAAATCAATGCCAAGATGAGCTAGTTGTCATCATGAACATGTAACAACAATATCCTCACAATACCAAGGCTGCTAGGTTGAAATCAATGCCAACCAACAACTGAACCATAATGCCAACAATTGACACCAAATGTTCCAAAACACCAAACACCATATAAATATAAAATATTCTAGGGACTTAAGGACTCTAGACACCATATAAGCTTCAACATTCAAGAATAGAGGAATGATATAGCTCTAGAAGATCGTTGCAGCCTTTCAAATTGGGTGGAAATTTCAAAACACATACCCAAAACAAAGAGGAATTTACTAAGAAGGAAAGCCATCCTAGAGCATCCACCACTAGAAAATGTCACTAAGACCAGCCATAAAGTTCACTCATGGATAATAGATGCTATTTTATAATATTTTATTGCCTTTTTTTATTGATAAATGGTTATTGGCTTGGATCACATGCTTCACTTTTTAAATGTGTATCTAGGATTGATTTGATTATGTCCAACGGATGGAAAATTCCCTTGGTTGATCCTTATGCTTCTATAGTGTTTTATTTTTTTGGATGATTGATTTGGTGAATTTAATGAGTTGATTGTCATTCATTGCATTTTTAGGGTTGCTTTGTTAATCACCCTAGGTTAACAATAAATTATTGACTTGATATGCAAGTGAAGATCAACACTAAGATGTTGTTACACTCATTGTTTGACTCATTATTTTGCATATATCATTTAGTCTCTCTAATATGATAATAAGTATGTACTTCCAGATTAAACAATCTAGGATAGTTTAATGTTTGATTGTGTCCATATGTCAATACGTAATAAGATATGACATGAACATGATGTTTTGGATCGTAAAGTTTTAAACTTATACTTTGAAGTTGAAAAAGTCATTTTCTCTACACTTTAAGCCAAGCTAATTTATGATAATATTACTTTATTTTAGACATTAAACATTAAGTTTGAATCCAATAAAATATTTTTGACTTTCAAGTTATTTTGAATAAATTATACAACTTTATTGTGATTAAGTTAAATGGTGATCATATATAACTCACTCACAATACCATTACACTAATTAACATTACATTAATTGAAAATATGTGTATAAATAGTGCAATGATATAAATTAAATGGTTGGTAAATGTAAATAAACATTAAAACATTTATTTTATTATATATTCTAAATTAAAAATTAATTAAATTATAACTTATTTAAAATAATAATAATTATTATTTATGTTAAAAAAAATATATATAAGGTATATATATGTTAAAAAAAAACATATAACAAGATTTTTAATTATGGAGATTCACTCTATTTTATTATGAATATTTTTAATCTATAAATAGGTTTTGTTACAATATTATAGGTCAATACCATGGTTTATCAATAGTACATGTCCAAAAATCTATACTAAATTGTTTTTTTTTTAATTAATAAATTTAATTAAAAAAACAAAACAAAAAACATAACTACTTTGTAAAAAAATCTTATTATGTATAATCCCACCATAGATTCATTTTGAGTACCGATCTAAGAAATCAAATTTCTTAACATATAAACTTTTTTAAAGTGTAAAAAAAAAAATGTAATTTCTAAATCAATTAATTGTTAAATATAAAAAATTAAATTTCTTACTGGACGAAATTTCAACTAACAAATTTTACAATTTTCAAACTGAAATCTTTCCAAATTCTTATAAAAAAATCTAATCAACAAAATAATACCTTTTGTAGATTTTACAATTTCTAATATTAATTCTTCCCAAATTCCGATCAAAAATCTAATTTAAAAACAAAACAGATAAGCCCTATTCATTCCACAGCAACATAACCAGAAATTAGATAATGCTGTTCATCGTTTAACAGGAAAAGTCAGGAAAGACCGTCACACAGTTGGTCCCGTAGCTCAGTTGGTTAGAGCATTGGTCTTATGACCCTAAGTTGCGAAAGCCGAAGGTCGCGGGTTCGAGCCCCGCCGGGACCAATTGGAATTTATTTTAAATCTGCCTGTCTCCGGGGTCAAATTTTCTTGGACAGGTAGAGTATTTTAAATGGCGTCCACCGTATGGACCTTTGCAGAGGTATTTTGTTTTTCCTTTACAACTATGGCTGATAAGACTGAGTTGAAAGCAGAACCCCAGAATGTGAAAGACATAGCTCGCGGGTTCGAGCCCTGCCGGGACCAAATGAACAAATTTAAGAGCTGCCTGTCTCCGGGGTCAAATTTTCGTGGACAGGTGATCATTTCAACTGGCATCCACCGTATGGACCTTTGCAGCCGCAGCTCGCGGGTTCGAGCCCTGCCGGGACTGGCGTCCACCGTATGGACCTTTGCAGAGGTATTTTGTTTTTCCTTTACAACTATGGCTGATAAGACTGAGTTGAAAGCAGAACCCCAGAATGTGAAAGACATAGCTCGCGGGTTCGAGCCCTGCCGGGACCAAATGAACAAATTTAAGAGCTGCCTGTCTCCGGGGTCAAATTTTCGTGGACAGGTGATCATTTCAACTGGCATCCACCGTATGGACCTTTGCAGCCGCAGCTCGCGGGTTCGAGCCCTGCCGGGACCAAATGAACAAATTCAAACCTATTATTATATTGGGATAGAAATTTGTATGTAAAACAATATTGAATTGAAAATAGTTAATCATGGTTGTAATGGTTGACTAGGTTTCGCTATGGATAAAAATAGTTGACAATATTTAACCATGGTTGCACTGGTTGACAAGGTTCACCGTGTTAAAGGAGGGTTGACAATGGTTGATATAGTTGACCATGTTAAAGGAGGGTAATGTTTGACATAGTTGATGTTACATTAATGTTAATGTTATATTTATGGTTGAAGAGGGTTCTTGAGGTTGAATGTGGTTTATAAGGCATATTAATATTACATTGTTGTTTGATAAACCACTTTAACAATGTATGTGTTACGTTGTCGAACAAGGTTGACCATGGGCAAAATTGGTGACAAATTTGACCATAGTTAAAGTTGCTTGACCATGTGTTAAACATGGTTGCCTATGGTTAAATGTGGCCAAGTTATGGTTGACCATGTTGTCCATGCTTGATTATGGTTGGTTGTGGTAAGCATGGTTGACCATGGTTGAGCTTATTCAACAATGGTTGATTATGGTTGACTATGACTAGACATGGTAGACCAAGGTTGTCGATGTTTACTTATATATGACTGTGGTTGACTAAGGTTGGCCATCTTGACCATTGCTAACAATTGTCAACCATGTTGACGATGTAGACCATTATTGGCCATGTTTGACCTTGGTTGAACATGGTTGGCCACCTTAACCATGGTTGACCTTGTTTAACCTCGTTCAACCAAGGAAAGATCACTGTTGACTTTGTTACCAAATTGTTGACCATGGATGTTAATGATTTAGTTTGTCACATTGCAACATCATAAGTTTTTCCAATTACAATGATGTATGATCGTAACATTGTGGCATCATTTGTTGTGCATCACATGGAAATGACATTTACTACTCATCACATTGTGATGTTGTTTAATTTTCGTCACATTGTGATGCCATTTTTTGTTTGGCACATTGCAATGTTGTTTGTTGTTTAGTATATTATGACTACATTTATTGTTCGTCACATTGTGATGGCATTTATTTTTTGTCACAATACAACATTTTTTGTTTTTCCATCACATTGTGACGACGTTCGTTTTGCAATGATATTTGTTATTCATCATGTTGCGACAATATTTGTTGTTTGTCACATTGGAAACAATATTATTATTAATGTTATAGATGACTATGATCATCCATGGTTGGCACTCTTGACCATCTTAACCATGGTCAACCATGGTTAACCCTTGTTGACCATGTTGACCACATAGACCATTGTTGATCATGGTTTGGCCATGTTTGACCTTTCATATATGAATCAATGCCATTATAAGTGAAAAATGGCGTTGATGAGTGTATATCAACCACTTTATTAATGTGGTTGTGCTAGTTAATGCTTGGCATGCATGACGCAGATTAGTAGACAATGGTTGACTATGGTTGACATTGTCCGATTATGGTTCAAGAGTGTTGATGAGGGTTGAAAATGGTTAACCATGGTAGTTGTATTGATGATGGTTGACTATGGTTTAAGAGGGTTGACAAGGTTGACAATGGTTGACTATGATTAACAAGCTTGTCTATGTTTGAACTTTAGTGATAAGGTTGACCATTGTTGAGGAGGGTTGACTTTGATTGACCATTAATGTAACACATATTTATGTTACATTAATTTTTTTCAACCATGGTTGATGTTAATATTACATTAATGGTTAAAGAGGGTTAATCAGGTTGATCATGAAGACCATGGTCAACCATTAATCTAGCAATGTATTTATCTTACTAATTAGGGGAATTTTGAGGTCTAAAATGGGCCTCATAAGGAAAATGTACAACAAAAATAAACTTTATAACAACCAATAGGATTCAAGATGATGATGTCATCCATAATGGATGATTCACCATTTTTGGAGTAAAAAAATAAAAATATTAAAAAATAATAAAACTACTTTTTCAACTCGTATTTTAAACTTATCTCCCAAAATTTTTACTCAAATTTCGAGCGGGAGTACTCGTTGGATGCGGAATTTAATTCCTCATCCAAGGAGTACCCATGTTGCATACTTTCGATGAACTCTTCTACATGAAAAATGAGAATACATAAAAAACGTGATTGTAATCAAGTTTTTTTTATATATTTCTCATTTTTCGTGTAGTAGGACCCATCGAAATTATGCAACATGGGTACTCCTTTGATGGGGAATTAAATTCCGCATCCAACGAGTACTCCCGCTCAAAATTTGAGTAAAAACTTTGGGAGATAAGTTGAAAATATGAATTGAAAAAATAGTTTTTTCATTTTTCCCTCTAAAATTTGATGATGTCATCAAATCTTATTAGATTTTTTCCACTATTATTTTATAATTTCCTTAGGAGGCCCATTTTAGACCTCAAAATTCCCCTAATTTGAATTAATCTTAATCAGTGTTACATTAATTGTCAGACTCGGGATCATGCAAAAAGCTCCAATGGTCATTCATTAAAAAATGGAACATACTTATTACATAGAGAATTGGTTTAACTGTGTGTGGGTTGTCAGTTTTCCCAACCAAATATCCATCACATTACACCTAATTCCTAATTAATATTTGCAATAATCATAAAGGATTGAGGTGTCTAACCCTCCCCCTCCCCCCTTAATCTAAAGGGTTGTTTGTGAGCCCAAGCATCATATTAAACTTTTCAAAATTTTCTCTTCTGAGTGCTTTGGTGAAGATCTCTAGAATTTGCTCAGATATGGAAAAATGTCTTAGATGAATAGTTTTGGCCTCTACATGGTATTGAATCAAATGATACTTATTGTTGATGTGCTTGGTTCAACCATGGAATATGGGGTTCTTGGCTAGTTTGATTGCAGAAGTATTGGTGACAAGTAAACTCCAGTTGAATTCACTTGTTTCTCCTGCAAGTCTTCAAGTATTTTCCTAAGCCACAAAATTTCATTTGTTTCTTTTGCATCCACCACATATTCTGCCTATATTGTGGAATCTGTCAAAACTGATTGTTTGTGTGATCTCCAAGGGACAACTGTTGATCCTAGACTCATAAGATATCCTGAAGTTGATACTCCATTTTCCTTGTCTCCATTGAAGTTTGAATCAAAATGTGCAATAAGATTGAAGTCATCCACCTTAGTGTACTTTAGTCTATAATATTGAGTTCATTTTAAGTATCTCAGAACTCTTTTTGCAGCAAGCCAATGTCCCTCACATGTTTTATGCATAAATATGGAAAGGATGCTCATAACAAATGATATATCTGGTCAGGTCATAGTGAGGTATATGAGACTTCCTGTTGGTGTCCCGTGTTTTGATAGTTTGGAAAATCAAAAGACAAGGCAACATCAGAACCAATATTTAGAGTTACAGGATCTAGTCCTCCTATTCTCATAGAGGGATCTCTCAAATTATTTGTTTGCAAAGGTTTGTCTTGTGTGCTTAGAGTATTGGTTTTAGACTAGTTATTAAGTGCAGGTGTTTGATTGTTTGTTTGGTTGAATTGATACAGCAGAATATGAAAGATCTAGGAAAGATAGATAGACAGGGGAAATGTCAGCTTCATTGGGCAATGGAGTCAAAATGAGGCCATGACAAACTTATCAATGGATGTGGGATATCAAAGGGAAAATCTAACTTGGCCGCATGATCCTTTGGTTTTGGAATGAGATGGACATTAATGATTTGGAAAGAGAAGTTTAATTCTCAACAAAGGGAAGTTGAAAACACTACTTAAACAATAAAGAGCTATTTGGTAGACAGGGCTAACCATAAATTCTACAAATCACACCTTTAAGTAAATAACGATTTCAAAACAACTTTGAAAATGAACTCTAAAATTCGGGGAACACCCTATTTCCTCAAAGATTTTATTTCAAATGAATTAGAAAACATAAAAGATTCACTGATAATTATGATCATAGAAGAGGGAACACCTAAATACATCTATGATCACAACTATAAAGACCTTTAAGCCAAATGTTCAAGCAAGGACAAGGGGCAAGATCAGAACAGACCTCCTTGACTTACTGTAAACAAAATAACTTTAAAGGGAGACTTCAATAATAGTCTTTAAGTGGCAACATACAAGCAGGGAGAACCATAAATCATGCTGAAACCAACTGTTCGAACTATTAAGGAAATAAACAAGCATGAGGACTAAAGAGAGAGATTAAAGACTCTAAAATACCTCATCAGAAGAAAACATGGAACAATGAAGGATGAACAGGTCTAAGGTGCTTCCAGGAGTCATTTCTTAGCCTAAAACTTTCAACCTACTGTAGTAAGAAATTATGGAACATAATGAAAACAGGAGAAAACATTAAACAGTTCAGAATACTTCACCAACAACCAAGCTCATGGATCCAATGATAGAGCCTTATCAGGAACAAGCATGCAACAACATCATCAAGGCTTCCAAGACTTCAATTTTTTCTTCAACTTCAACAGTCTATGTATTATTTCAGAGAGTTTCAGTATTACAACTAGTGATCAACCAACCAACAAACCAACAAACTTCTCATCTTCTACAGAAGTATTTATAGAAGAATGAGGAGGTGGGAACTGATAAAAGATCTCCTCGGTCAATTAATACAGACTAATGACTTCTTGGCCTTTGAGGGGCTCAATGGAGAAGCGTACATATATCCTCACTGTATTAATTGATTTACATTTAAGATTAAGCTCGGTGGGAGCTTTTGTTGACTTTTAAGGCTCTATGTCATGTTGTAGTAACTCTGCTGATATTTTTTGCATTAAATTTCTTTAGTAGAATTAACTATTCGACCGTGCTGAGGCTAATATCTTCTTTCTGATCAATACCTTCGGCCTCTGTTTGAATGCTTTGAGGCACAGGTGGCTTTGTGGTAGCTGGGAGGAATCAATTTGCCTCAGATGTGGCGGTGGAGACCTTCTGTCTGATAAACACTTATGATTTTCTTTTAACTGTGTTTTTAATTTGGAGGATTAAGCTTTTGATAATCAATCTTAGCCATAATCCACCCAAAATGGTCTTCAATCTTCTGTTTTTGCCGTGGTAGGTCTTCAAAATTGATACTCTTTGTTGATTTCCATTCTGTGTGTCTTGTTGATGTGCCGGTGCGACAGGGGCTCTTATGGCATCAACGCCCATGATGCGTTGTCGAAACGTGGAGTGGATAACCCCCATATGGACATCATTGTATGAAAAAAGAGCCGAGGGATCGTCATCCCTGGTCTTCAATTTCTCTTTTAAAAATAACAGAAATCCATAAACCTGTAAAACACATGAAAATGTTAAGAAATCCTGTGTTATTTTGGTGAGACTGCTTAGGAGGCTCGGCTTGGAGCATGGTCGTCCGATCTGGACACGTGGACGGTCCAGATCCAATCGGAGGATCGCAATTGGCGAGGAAAAACAACTGCACCTAACCAAAATTGCAATGCGATGTACCACGGGCCATTGATCTGAGGATCAGATCAACGGTGGGGAGTGAATCGGAGGGATGGAAAATCGGGGGAAAGTTTTGAGATTGGAATGAATGAGGGCCGTCAGATCTGGTAAGGTGGGGAGGTAGATCGACGGCTCTTGATTGATCGGGGGATGACCAATCGAGGAGAGGAATAAAGTGCGTTCGATGAAAACTTGCGACGCGATGTAGCGCAGGCCGTTGATCGGCTGTAGATCAACGGTCGATATCATCTTAAACTTGCACCGGCGAAAAACCCTTATAACATGAAAACCCAAAGTTTTTAATATAATACAAAGTTTTTATGGTATGGCGCAGGACATATAAATATAGGCGCCTGTTTGCGGGGCCATGGGTTTATGTGGAATGCGATGGGCCCAGGGCTTAATATATATGAGGGCCAGTCGCATCGGAACTGTCGGACTTGGTCTTTCAATCTAACCATTATGTTTTCCTCCGATGCGATTAGCGCTTCGGGACTTCAACACTTGGTCCCGGGGCGTAGGTTATATGGAGTAAAAAGCGGGGAAAGGCAAAGTTTATGTAAAGGGGTTTAATCACATCGAAGAAATGATGCAGGTGTATTTCAATCTACCAATTTTTCTTTAAAAAACATCGTATATGCGCATTTAACCAAAACTTAGGATAAAATGGTTTTTTGATATACAAAGGAAAAATATGACCAGACAGGGTTTATTCATGAGTTTGAGCGCCTGATTGTGGGGCTTTGGTCTTGTGAAGCGCAAAAAGGACCGGGGCTCATATATAATGGAACTAATCGCATCGGAGGCTTTTATAAAATCCAAAGACTTGTGCTCGTTGATTACTTCCGATGCGATTATCGCATGGGAATGAAAGGGGTAAAAATGAAGGTTAGTTTGAAGTGGAAAAAGGGAAAAAGGGTGTTTTGCAGCAGTCTTTCCTCTATGGAATCAGCAGAATTTCTGAGTTTAAAATGGAAACAGTAGTGAAGATTTAGACCAAGGGCATGAGGCCTTCAAGAGTCTTCAAGAGATAACAATTTTTAGTAATAAGACTTGTTTCTTGAAGGCTCCAAAAATGATTTAGCCAGCATTTGATATGACAAATTTTATAGCTGACTAACACTTCCTACAAGTTGTTTGTACTTTGTTGCATCCTCAAATCCATTTCTTTCTTTCCTTGTAAGTTTCAATTATATTCCATTAGACTAAAGAGAAGGTTGCAATCTGCCATGTGAAATATGTTCAGTAGTCCTCCAATGTACTTCCTTTGGGAAATGAATATGTATTTTGGATTTTGATTGAGTTCAAAACCCAAGTAATAATGAATATTTCCTAAGTCTATAATTTCAAAACCTTTCTTCAGATCTTCCTTCACATATGCAATATAAGTTTCATTGTTTCCATTTATTAACACATCATCTACATATACTATGAGATACACAATTGTTTACCCAACATTTTTGATAAACAAATTTGCCTCATCAAGATTGTAATGTTTGAAATTTAACTTCAGAAGATACTCTATTTTTTTTTCATACAATGCTCATGGTTCATGTTTTAGAACATAAAAATATTTGATAAGCTTGCATACCTTTAGTTCTTGCCCTTTCACAACAAAACCTTCAGCTTGAGACGTAAAAAAAAATATTTCAAGTCCCCATTCAAGAAAGTTGTCTTTGCATCCATTTGATGGATTTTCCATCCTATATATGCTTCCAAATAGAATATGGTTCATATGGTTACCCATTTTTTTATAGGAGCAAAGGTTTTCTCATAGTCAACACATTCTTTTTGTGCAAATCCTTTTGCCACGAGCTTTGATTTGTTCTTGTCAAGTGAGTCGTCTACTTTATATTTGTTTTTAAATACCCACTTGCATCCAGTTGGTTTGGTTATGTATGACAGGTCCACAACTTCCAAGTTCCATTTTTTATGAGTGCAGGATGTTCCTTCTACATATCTTCTTTCTATTCATCATGAGAAGTAGCTTCTTTGAAGGAAGTAGGTTCAAATTTAGTTAACAATTAATAAACATATTTGAGTCATCACCTAAATTCACACCTCCATTGTCATCTCTAGTAGAACTCTCAGTTCCACTCTTTCCAACCTCATCAGGATGGACACTTTCAAGTGTATTGATCAACCACTTTGGTTTCTTTAGAGAAGGAATAGACAACTCCTCTTATGGTGTAGCATCATAAATGTTCAAATTCTCAATTCTGCTTATAAAATAATCCAAATTTGATGAGGTTTCTAGAACTTATTTGTGAGGAGGATTTGATTTTGGTTTTGTAAAAAGTAGATTCCAAAGATTGACCTAAAACTGGGTTCCCCCCTTCAACACTTGGAATCTCATTGTCAAATTCATGATACGAGCTCATCATGGAAACCCTTTCTAGACGATCAAGTTTTCTCTCAACAGAGTCATCCATTTTGGTGGACTCAAGGAATATGACATCTCTAGAAAGTATGAATTTCTTATTTTCCTTATCTTGAAGACGATAGGCCTTGGTGGTATCTGAATACCCAGAGAAAATTCATTTAAAACTCCTTGCATCAAGTTTATTTCTCTGTTGTTTTGGAATCAAGGCACAACAGGTGGAACCAAAAACCCTGAGATGCCTGATAGAGGGGGTGTGGCCATACCACATTTCATAAGGTGTCTGATTTTGAATAGCATGCTATGGACATATGTGCTTTACATAAATTTCACAAAAAACAACTTCAACCCAAAACATCAGTTTTACATTCTTAAAGAACATCATGGAACAAACTATATTCAACAATTTTTTCTATCTGGCCTCTCAACTACACCATGTTGTTGAGAATTGTATGGAATTGTAGTATGATGTTTGATCCAATGTTGTCAAATATAGGATTCAAAATCATTACTATTATATTCTTTGTTATTATTAGTGTGAAGGATACCAATCTTATTTTGTTCTTCATTTTCAATCCATATAACATGGAAGTTTTTAAATGCTTCAAATACTTTATACTTGTCTTTTAACAAATATATCCAACACATTATGGTGTAGTCATAATTAAAATTCATGATATATGTATTTCCATTTTCAGAATGTACATGAATAGGAGGACACAAATATGAATGAATCAAACCAATATTTCTACATGTTTTAGAATTAGAGTCATGGAATGACATTTTGTTATGTTTTCCAAGAATGTAGGTAGGACATTGCTTTAAGTTTCTAGGAATAGTTGGAATACCTGATACACCATTCTTCTTCATCAAACAAAGACTACCATAATTAATATGTCCAAATCTAGCATGCCATAGAAGACTTGAATACATTGTACCTTCATTATGTTGAGTGAGATGGGCATAATTTTGTGCAGAAGATGCAGATGTCCCCTTTAGTTTTAGTATCTTGTCTTCTTCCTCTCTAATCATCATGATATTGTTGTCAGAAGTCCTTCTTATCTCAACCTTTCCATCAAAATATGAATGGAATTTCCTTGTTAGCGAACATGCACAAGGGATAATAGGTTCCTCTACAAATGATTAAGATAGAGAACATCATGTAGGATGAAATCTAATAGTTCGGGAGGCTTGAGTCTTATTGTTCCAATCCATGAAGGCTTGAGACTAGACCTATCAACAAAGTATACCATGAAATCTATGTTTTTTATCAAAATGTTCAAATTATTCTCTTTGAAATGTCATGTGGCATGTGGCACCTGTGTTAAGCAACCATGTATCTCTCCAAGAAGTAGATGCAATGTTAAATACATCCTCATGCAAATAAATATTACAATGAACAACAATGTAATGAACTAATTCTATTGCATTACCTTTTTCTTGTTTTAGAGGATTTTATTTTTCTTCTTTTTCTTTGATCTTCTCCCATGGAATTCTGCATGCTTTAGATTCATGTCATTTTCTTCCATAATGAACACAATGTAGATTGAGTCTCTCTGTCTGATTTCATCTACCCCCTACATTTGAAGTTCTTTCTCCAACATCTTTTTTTTTTTTTCACCTCTGGTAGAATCATTATTTCCTTTCTGGGAAACACATACAGTTTCTTCAATGGACTGTGATGCTTTCTTCTTCTTCCCAAAGGATTTTTCTCTTTCTGTATCCTTCTCAACCAAGGTGTCTAATATTATGATTTTCATTTGGCCACTCACTCACAGAGATTCAATATAGTGAGAGTAGGTAAGATACAGGTCCTTTATGAAGGCTATGAGAGGCAAATCTATTTTTTCTCCAGTGACATCTATGTCTTGCATTATTGCTTTGATTTCTGAGTATAATTCCATGGGGTCGTCATATTTTAATTCAACATTAAAAATATTCAAAAGAAATTGTATGAGTTCTAATTCTGAATGAGAATCATACATATATTTGTTGGAAACCTTTGAGCACTACTGGGGGGTGGGGTGAATCAATAGTTCATCTTATTATCAATTTTTACCACTTTAAACTTATCTATTGCATCATGCACCATTAACCAACAACATATCATATCATCACATGAATATAAAAAATATAAGCAACTAAATAAAAAACTATGAGAGAAAAAATACATAGAAAAACCATCAAACACAACCATAAAAACCATCCACACAAGAGACACAAGATATCTAGTGGAAAATCATTCACCACGAAAAGAAAACCACCCTTGTTGTTGTTGTGTTTCTATGTATCTTCTATTAAGAAAATATAGTCTTTTACATAGATAGATGACTCTGATCAACTAGGAGACTTGACCTAATATACAATCAACTAACTCCCATCAACTTGGAGACTCGATTCTACTGATCAAATTGGAAGATTATGTTCTCACACAAATCTATGGACTACCCTCTATTGAAAGCCGCCACGATCAATTGATCCTCACCAACTCTAATTGGACTATCCAACTCTGACTGGATTGAGAAATTGTTCCTTTCACTGAAATTTTGCAATCACTTCTCCACACCCATGAATTCAATGCTCCTTTAATCTATGCAGACCTCATTTCATATATTTTCATACTAGATCCCAAGATGTTCTGCTCAACTCGATTCAACTCTGCAATATGATATCTAGCAACAAGACATCATCATCAAATCAAATAAAATCACCACAATCATATGCTCTCCACTCTAGAAAAATAGTGGCCACAATCCATCCAAAAAATACTGAGCAATACCATCACCAATATCTAAAACGAAACTCACACACAACTATAATATCAAGCCCTCAATGAAAAATATAATTGTTGCATATTGAAATTAGAAACATACAACACAATGGCTATGTGCCAAATGCATCAACATCTCTGCAAAAACAAATGTGAGAATATCAAATATGGATCTATACCAAGCTCTCCATCACTACCAATAACTCTGCTACATCACTCTACATCTTTGATCTGAAATATGAATATCTGAATCAATGTTATGCTTCAACAAATAGATCTTATCATTCTGATACCATTAGAGCTCATACACTGAAGAAATAAAGTTCACTAATGGCTCTAAAGCATACTCACACAATTTAGCCTTCACCCATTCACTATCACACTCAACCAACCAATACTCAACTCCAAAAATGATGCATATAAAATATGAAAGGTGAAATTCATCTTGGGCATGGGATTAAGAGTGCACAATTTTGCAAAATAAATCCTCAATCATCACTACTAGTGCACGAAATGAATTCACACCCTTTGGAGGACTTAATTAACCATTTTTTACCTACACCAATTCATATAGAATACTTTAGGAATTTCCATGCCAATTTGCATCTGATTTTCATGAGGAATCCGAAGGATTTTTCGTGAAAAAACCTCTTTCACAAGCACAAAACTAGCTGATTTAAACTAGAGCTCTTTAGTTGCATGCATAAACTTGTCAAATTTTGACTGAAGCGTCACATTCACATGCATAAGCATGCATAGGAGAGACTAGGGCATAACATAAGGAAAATCAATGGACCTTCAGTTCATAACCTCTACCACCTGTTGGATCACCTTCTCCAGCATCTAAACTCACCTCCAAACCTATTCCAAGTATTTTGAAATCTATTCAAATAGGCTAAACATGTCTCTTGAGTGGCACCTCCAAGTTGGACCTAGAAACTAACAAACAAGGGTTGACAAGACTACCAACAAGTCCTCAACTCTCCACAAACATCTGCACAAGATTAAACACCTCTTCAATATCATCATCATCATCATGAGGCTACCACACTGCTACAACAAGTCATCTCCATGAACACAAGCATGAAGCCCTAAATGAAGACCTAATATGCCAACTCAACAAGTGTGTCATCACAACAACATGAATGGAAATTGAGCCATCATCTCCATCACATGTAGATTTTCATCTCCACCAATGCCATCATAGGTTGACATCATACAATTAACATCAATGCCAACACAATCATCCCAATTCCAAATCAACTAGTTGTAACCATGCTATTAGGAAGACATCGAAACATCAACTAGTCTACATAGGGTTGACATCAATCCAACATGAGCTAGTTTCCATCATGAACCAATGCCAACATCATCTAGTTGGAACCATGCACACCATAATGCCTACAATATCCCCTTTTGGAATTTATGGCAACCACACACAAAGTCCAGACCAATCTCCTGTATCACTCCCCTTTGATATTAATATCAAAGGGACAAATATATATGAATAGGAAAAAAGAACTAAAGCACAAACACTAGAGCATATGATCTCTACATGACTGAAACATAATGCATATCAACCAATGACCATGATATCCATATCAGTAGCAACAAGAAACAAATAGGCCAATCATCAATCATAGAAACATACCAACCAAAAACCTCTAGAAGTAGTAGCAATACACCAACATAAGACAAACATAATAAACATCAATAATAATATGCACATGAGGCACCAACCAACACTCTCCACATGGCAACCACATAGTAGCAAAATTAATGGTCATCATCAAATATTTGCTCATGTCACGAGGTCAAGAACCCCAACAGTCAAGGAATAGCATGAGGCACACCATGAACAACTTCAGGTAGATCATAATGCCAAAAATGAATGGTTGAAGTAAATATAAACAAACAATTCTACCCCTTGAACATATGCCATCTCCAAAATCAACTCCAACCTCCAATGGACCACTTCTACTGCAAACAATGCTTCCTTGATACAAATAGAAGCACCGTATGGACCAAGAATCCATAATACCATGAATGAATGACATGTAATATTTTACATACATGGTTTTAGTAGTGACATAAGACCTCATACATGACCAATATGTAACCACATGACTCATGACTAGATGACTCAAACATAACACAGTACAAGTACATAGTGTCATTGGCTTTTTACATGGGTATTACAACGAGTTACACTGTTTTTATCATCATCTCCTATGGACCAATACTTGAAAACATGATACATCATGATCATTACGTCATCATTAGCCCATACATATGGCTGAAAAAGACTCCATAAGACTCATCCATAACATGCCTAACACCGTGATGACTCAACATACTATTGATTGGAATCTCAACCAATACATAATGATGAAACAATAGCAAATACATGGCTATAGTAATCATCATCTAAAAACTCATCCATGGCTAGTCCATGCCTCAAGTCATATTTATGCATCTTGTACCAAGTATCTTATTGAATGCATGGATTTACAAATTTTCAACCAATTATCATTAAAGACAAAAAACATATATATGGATGAAAAATTTACTACTTTCACATAGGAAACATATGCAAAGCAACTACGAATAACTAATTGAAAATAATGAATAATATTCCAAATACAACATGTAAATATCATATCATGCACAACTCCCCTTGAGCTCAATATACCTCCAATAGACAAGATGATCCTATGGACTTGAATGTGCATGAGGCTAAAATGAACTCATCATAATTGCTAATATAACTATCATACACCCCTGATCCAGGTGGATATTGGTGACTACCTTCCTATTCCACTTGGGGCCCCACCATTGTTTCTTTCAGTTTTTCAGTTTCGGCACAACTTACTATTTTTAGCAGTTTTCGGGTCCTAAACTTCCAGAGCTGTTTTGAGGCCCTAAACGACGTTTTTTGGTGAAACCGGGAGCAGTAGGGGTCCATGGGATGATCTTGGTCACATCAAAAATTTTATTCCTTGGATAGATATTTCTAACGAGGTATGGTGCGATTCAAACGGGGATCGTATGCCAAAGTTATGTCCCCGGGAAGTTGAAACACCAATTTACCCAAACGGGTCCCATAGTTTTGGCGATTCATCTCCTAGGGTTAGGGTTTTGGATTTTTAGGCTTTTCTATTGTTTCTAAATAATAAATAGGCCCTCGAGCCTCATTTTAACTCATTTCAGAGGCCTATAGCCGCCACATCTCTTCTCAGAGATAAGCTACCAGCGCCCTAGCTAGTTTATTTCCATTATGTTTGTAAGAAAATTTCAATTCTTTGATATTAATGAAATGAAGCATTATTTCCATAGCATAATTTTATTTATGGTTACATGTGTATTTTGTTGCGTTCCTACATAAATCCAAATCAGTGGTATCAAAGCGGTCTACTTTTTCTCGATCCTTCTTTGCATGTCCCCAACGAGGTTGGGGTATAAGGAGTTAGGGCTCGATCTAGTTGAAACTTTTCAAGATCAACCTCGCAAACCTCAAAGGCTGCCCATGGGGAATGAAAAGAAAGATGAGGGAGCAGGAGATCCTATCAAAATATTTCTCGAGGAGGCCCTCGAAAAACAAAGGAACGCGATGATGGATAACTTTTCCTAGATCCTTCAACGACAGCCCACCAGAAGCACATCTACATCCAAAAACCAATCTGGAGGCACGACTCCCTTTAAGGTATAAGTAAACTTTGACATTCCCATTTTTGAGGGTCAAATAGATGCAGATGTCATAGATAAATGGTTGAATCTATTAGAAGGATATTTCTCGGTTCAAGACTTTTCCGACCAGGAGAAGATTATTTTTGCACTCCTCAAAGATACCCCCCATGTCAAGGACTGGTGGGAAACCTATTGTGAGAAAAAGGAAGAGACAAAACCCTCTTTGTTCTTATCCGTACCCACTTGGAATTCTTTCCTAGATTCCATCAAGGAAAAATAATATCCCATGGGGAGCTATGAGGACAAGTACATATAATGGACCATGTTGCGGCTACAAAGGGATCAAGATGTGCATGAGCTGACGAATCTGTTCGATACCCTACGCACAAAGTTGGGTATCAAAGATTCAGAAAAACATTTGGTGCTAAAGTATCGCAGTTGTCTGCATAGATACATTCAAGAGGAAATGTATTTCTTCGACATCTCCTCGCTTAGTACCGCATACCAGTATGTTTCCAAGATTGAGCAGAAATTCAAATAGAAGAAGCGAGACTTTGGATCTGTGAATCAAAAGCAAGGGAAAGGTACCCCAAAACTGCAGAACAAAGGACAAATCCAAGGCATGGTGGCCCAAGAAAACCTACCAAAGCCACAAGCAAAGAACAACACTGTGAAGCCAAAGAAGGACACAAGAAAGTGGTGTGAGTTCCATAAGAGCTCCACACACAACATAAGTGAGTGTCAGGCCAAGCAGTCACTAGTGGCCAAGATGAGGGCTTCCAAATCAAATGCATGTTCCAACTCTAAATCATAACCTGACAAGCGGAATGAAAAAGGGAAAGAGATTATTGATGTGGAGACCAAAGCCATTATTGCCACTACAAATATCTAGAAGGAGGAACCGAAAGATCTAGAGGAGGCAGAGCGTCTCTTCCACTCCTAGATGTGGGTAAAGGGTTCCCCGCTACAATTCATTGTCGAAAATGGGAGCCAAAAGAACCTCATTTCAGCAGACGCCATGAATCGATTGGGCTTGCCAACCACAACACACCCACAACCATACACCATCAGGTGGCTTTACCAAGGACGAGATCTTTGTGTCAGACAACAGTGTCTCCTTCCCTATAGCATCAAGCCCTTCATGGATGAGGTATTATGTGACATTGCTCCTCTCGATGTTTCGGATGTATTGTTAGGCCAACCATACTTGTGGAAGAAACATGTTGTATATGAGTCCTGGCCTCGCGGTGTTATTATTACTTTGGGAAATAAGCTGTACAGGATACCAGAGGTACCACTGCCTACCACTATCTCTTTGGTTACTACAAAACAAGGCAGTAAGCTCATTTCCCAAACTAGGAAATTTTTTTTCCTGATGATCCGCCCCCAGGACAAGAATAATGTTGTGGCCACGACCTCCAGACATGGCTCCTATGCATGACAACAACAAATGGACAAGGTCATGGAGGAGTAAGGGGACATCTTCACCTCACCCATAGAGGTGCCTCTGCACTGTCAGGTCAAGCACCCCATTGATCTGACCCCAGGTGCGCCACTACCCAATGGACCGATCTATCAGCGCTCTGTTTTGGATAATAATGAAATCAAGAGGTAGATTCAGGAGCTGTTGCAAAAAGGTCACATCTAGCCAAGTTCATCACCTTGTGGGAGCTCGATCGTGTTGGTACAGAAGAAGGATGGGACTTGGAGACTCTATGTTGACTATCGGGCGTTGAAAAAGATCACTGTCCGAAATAGGTACTCGATCCCACATATTGATGACCTTCGGGACCAAATCAAAGGGAAAAAATATTTCAGTAAGATCGACTTGAATTCTAGGTATCACTAGGTACCAATCGAACCCTCTGATGTGTGGAAGACTACCTTCAAATCCAAGGAGGGCCTTTTCAAATGATTGGTCATGAGTTTTGGGTTGAAGAATGCTCCCGCAACCTTCATGAGGTTGACGGATGACATCTTGCGGCCATTCACCAACTCATTTGTAGTGGTATACTTGGATGACATTCTGATCTTCAGCCAGACTTGGGAAGAGCACCTCCACCACATCTGACAAGTCCTCTAAACACTACGAAAACACAAGTTTTGTGCCAATTTGGAGAAGTGAATCTTTGGCATAACCCACGTTCAATATCTGGGATACATTATTGATGAAAGGGGGGTGCATGTGGATCCAACCAAGATCTAATTCATTCGGGATTGGCCAACCCTAACCACTCTAACAGAGCTTCACAGCTTTCTGGGTCTTGCTATTTTCTACCGCAGGTTCGTGTTGGGATTCTCTCATATCACTTGGCCCTTGATTCAAGTCACCAAGGGAGGAGTGAAAGAAAAAAAAAATTGGTCGGAATCTCAACATAAGGCATTCTAGAATTGAAACATCACCTTTGTTCTGCCCCAGTACTCACGTTACCAGACTTGCAACAAACCTTTTAGATCGATACATATGCCTCTAACTATGTTATTGGGGTAGTTCTTACTCAATAGGGGCACCCAGTGGCATATCACAGTGAGACATTATCTGACACTATTCGCAAGTATCCCACTTATGACAAAGAAATGTATTTCATTGTGCAGGCTTATCGACAATGCATTAGGGGAATTTTGAGGTCTAAAATGGGCCTCTTAAGGAAATGATAAAATAATAGTGGAAATAATAAAATAATGTTAGATTACATCATCAAATTTTAGAGGGAAAAAAAGAATAAATAATAATAAAATAATAAAATAATTTTTGCAACTTATCTTCCTAAGTTTTTACTCAAATTTCTATCGGAAACACTCATTGGATGCAGAATTTAATTCCTCATCCAAGGAGTACCCATGTTACATACTTTTGATGGACCCTACTACATGAAAAATGAGAAATACATGAAAAACGTGATTTCAATCACGTTTTTTCATGTATTTCTCATTTTTCATGTAGGAGGGTCCATCGAAAGTATGTAACATGGGTACTCCTTGGATGAGAAATTAAATTTTGCATCCAATGAGTACTCCCGCTCGAAATTTGAGTAAAAATTAGGGAGATAAGTTGAAAATACGAGTTGAAAAAGTAGTTTTATTATTTTATTATTTTTTATTCCTTGTACTTTTTTACTCCAAAAATTATTAATCATCCCCCATGGTTGACATCATCATCTTGAATCTTATTGTTTCTTATAAAGTTTATTTTGGTTTTTCATTTTTCATAGGAGACCCATTTTAGACCTCAAAAGTCCCCTAATGGAAGCATTACATTTTGGGGAAGGAAAAAATCATCCACACAGACCACTGACCCTTGCATTTCATACAAACACAAGGAAAGTTGCAGAATGATCGCCATCAGAAGTGGTCCACATATCTACAAAAATTTCATTGAACATCAAGTACAAGAAGGGTACCACCAATAATGTTTCAAACTACCTCAGCCGACGACCGATCATGGCGCTAACCACCGTTCTCAACTCTTATGGGCATGAGACTTTTGATTGGCCGCTTCTCTACAAGAGCGATCCATAATTTGACCACACATACAAGGCAATCTTGGGGGGTACGCAAGTTCCCAAATTTCACCTCCAGGATGCACTGTTATATCACCTCGTACACCTTTGTGTTCCTTCAAGCGAACGTACCAAGATTATATGGGAAGAACACTACAGTCGAGTCGCTGGGAATTTCGGGGTCGAGAAAACAGTGGCAGTACTGCAGAAGTATTGCTATTGGCCGAACCTTCAACAGGATGTTGGGAAGTACATTAGATCCTGCATTTCTTGTGCCATTTCCAAACTGACCATCAAGAATCAAGGCCTCTATACTCCGCTACCTACCCCTAGTCGACCTTGGGAATCCATCTCCACGGATTACATGTTTGGTCTTCCTTCTAATAAGCATGGAAACGAATATGTTTTCGTGGTCGTCGACATATTCTCAAAGATGGCCTGCAAGAAGAATATCACAACAAAAGCTAGTGCTAAACTCTTCTTTGAATGAGTGTGGGTGCACTTTGGGATCCCACAATCTATCATATCAGATCGCGATAGCAGGTTCCTCAGCACATTTTGGTCCAGCCTCTGGTCAATGTTGGACACCAAGCTCACCAAGTCCACATCTTTCCATCCCCAAACTGATGGCTAGATAGAGGTCGTCAACAGGATGATTGTACACATTATGTGCATGTCAAATTCAAAGCATACACACACATGGATTGAGAGCCTCCCCTATGTACAACACAGTTATAACTGGGCTCTCCACAGCTCAACTAGCCATAGCCCCTTTCAGGTGGGCTTGGGATTCCAGCAACTATGTCCCATTGACCTAGCCATTCCATTTGCTGCTACTCAGGTCAGCTCGGCTCATGTCTAGTCTGAAGCTGACAAAGCGAACAACTTCATTGAGTGCATTCAGCACATTCACCAACAGGTTCATGACATATTGGACAAAGCCAAGTGCCACATCAAGTGCCACACAACTTCCAGGTGGGCGACAAAGTGTGGCTACATTTGCAGAAGGAGCGCCTCACTGGACCTCATTGCAAGCTTCACCCACTTCGATATGAGTCGTACACCATCATCAAGGTTATAGGGAACAATGCCTTCGAGCTCAATATTCTACCATTCCTTGGTCTGCACCCAGTATTCAATGTGGACCGCCTTCATCCCTACTTCCCACCTCTACTAGACACTTCTGACGTTGCAGAACAACTCACACTAACAGATTTAAACCCATATTGCATGGAACACACCGCCACAGATTGTATCATGGACATGCAAATCAAGAACACTTGCCAACAAAAGATCCTACTGTATTGGGTTGTCAAATCTAGCCAACTCCTGCACCAAGGCAAGTGGTTCACCAAGGACCAAGTTCAGCAAAAGTTTCCTCATCTCATGGAGGAACTCAATGCAATGGGGACCATTGCTTCCTAAGGGGGGAGGAATGATCTAGGTGGATATTGGTGGCCACCTGCCTATTCCACTTGGGGCCCCACCATTGTCTCTTTAAGTTTTTCAGTTTCGGCACAACTTACTATTTTTAGCATTTTTTCGGGTCCTAAAATTCTGGAGCCATTTTTAGGCCACATAAAATGTTGTATTCCTCGGATAGATATTTCTAACGAGGTATGGTGTGCGTCAAACGAAGATCGTATGCCAAAGTTACGTCTCCGAGAAGTTGAAACACTAATTTACCCAAAAGGGGCCCATATTTTTGGCGCTTCATCTCCTAGGGTTAGGGTTTTGGATGTTTAGGGTTTTCCATTGTTTCTAAATAATAAATAGGCCCTTGAGCCTCATTGTAACTCAATTCAGAGGCCTGTATCCCCCACATCTCTTCTCAGAGATAAGCTACCAGTGCCTTAGCTAGTTTATTTCCATTATGTTTGTAAGCAAATTTCAGTGCTTTGATATTAATGAAATGAAGTGTTCTTTCCACTGCATCTTTGTATTTATGGTTACATGTGTATTCTGTTGCATTCCTGCATAAATCCGGATCAACCCCCCTGAGGTTATGCACCTTTCATGAACTCTACAGGGAAAATTTTAGGGGCTAATATTCGTAGGTGGGCTAATTTTCCCTGCTCTTTCCAAAAATCAAATTCGCCAATTTCCATTTTTCCAAAAAAATATTTCAAATTTTATAGTAAAAAAATTTTCTACCTTAGAAATCGCCAATATTTTTGTTGGGAAAAAATACTGAGAGGGGGGGGTGAATCAGTATTTACTGCATAATCAAAACTTTTTACTTTTTCACTCTCTAAAACCCATACGCTACTTTCCTTTAGTAAACTCGCGTATATACGCGGATATCCTTCGTTAAACTCGCGTATTAGCAGAGATCTAAATATGCAGATATTTATTAACTTAGTTCTTTGCAATATTCATTCATCTGATGTTAAGCAGTAGAAACATGTGCAGTAAGAACAGAATAAACCATCACACAAAAGCATCACACATGAACACCAGGTTTTTTAGGTGGAAACCCAAGTCGGGAGAAAACCACCGCTGCAGTTGCTCAACCTTCAATATTTTATTATAGAGAAAACATCTTACAACATATGTGCTGGTGCAGACTCCTACCAGCACGCAGGCACCCACCTGCGCTCGTTTACCAGCCTCACCTGGAAGGGAGCTACAACCCCCTGACTCGTTTACCAGCCTCTCCTCGAAGGGAGCTACGACCCCCTGCTCTCGTTTACCAGCCTCACCTGGAAGGGAGCTACAACCCCCTGACTGAAGGCTACAACCCTCAGCACCTCTATGGACCACGTTTCATCAATTTTCACACTGGATCCAAAGCTCCCTTTAGGACACCACTTGGAGGCCACGTTTCATCATATTTTCAGACTGGACCCACTCCATACTTTTAAGCACAGTCAACCATGAAACAGATACATATAACTCACTGACAGATATCAGTAAACCAGCAAAACAGATCAGACATTTCTTACCACAGACTTCAGTAAACCCTAGTTTGCATACGCGCTTTCCTTTCTCTGATGTCGTGTATATACGTGCTTCCATTCACATAAACCAGCATATACTTCTGTACATAATTTCATTGCGCATACGCGCTTTCTCTTCAGCGAAGCCGCGTATATACGCGCTTCCTCTATGGCGAACTAGCATATAGATCTTCAACCATTATAGAGCAGCGTATTTCTTCAGATCAGATATTCAGTTCAGATTTACCCTTTTTCTTCAGACAGATGTTCGCCTCATCTCAGATCTAAGCCTTCCATAAATAGATCTAGCAGATACAAATACATTCCAGATCTAGATTCCCTTCTTCATCATTTCATTATTGAGGCATCATAGATTCAGATCTATCATCAAACCTTTACCCTTTCCATACAGATATACTTCACAGAGAAGTATTCATTCAAGCTCAGACATCTTGCACCCACACTCATGATTTGCACAATGAATTTCTTCTCCTTATATAGGTTTACCCTTTTTCAATACCATGAGCCCTTTTTTCAATACCATGAGCCCCTTTTTCAATACCATGAGCCAAAACAATACCATGAGCCCCCAACTACACATTTCCGATGGTTATGAGGGACGGGGCTGTTTATGGCCATTACCATTATTAATGGGTTACACCATATAGCTATCCTGGCCTGCACTCATGAAGTCATGCTTTTTCACGCGCTGACTTTTGTGATGATTATCAGTGTAACAGCAGACTTCCACCATGAAGAACTCACAGATGCCTTGAGATGCCACCTCCTTCATCAGATCCAGCGTATATTGAATTCCTTCATTACTTTAGAATGCCTAGCAGATATATTTCTTAGATTTGTCTTCAGAACAGTTCACCAGACATCTATCATCCATCAGTACAACTTCATCAAGTAAGTTGCCATCATCTTCATCAGGTGGGTTGCCATTCAAGAACAACTCTCTACATCATATTGTCAACAAACATCATATCATCAAGTCAAGAATAACTTCATCAGGTGTATTTCCATCAAGGACAACACATGCCAACAATCTCATGTCTTCATCTTCGTTCAGTGGGTTGCCATCAAGGACAACACTCTGCATCATATTGCCAACAATTTTATATAAAATAATATAAAATAATTATAAATATAAATATTTCTACGAAAATATCACCAAAATTTTACAATTTGTGTACTAGGGACTAGTAATATTCGCCAAGGTTTCTAAACTCCAAGATAAACTTCCATCTTTAAAATTTTCCCTTCTCTGCATTCCTCTATAAATATGCAAGAAATAATCATGGAATGCAGGAGAGGATACTCTTCACTACTTGAAGAGTTGTTGCTCCTTCTTTCTCCACATGGTATTTGGCTACTTCTTTTATTCCTTCACTGGTTTTGTAGTAGATCCTCTTTGTTTTTTCTTCTTTTGTTTATTTTTCCTTGAATAATGGGGCAAAAAACAATCTCTTTCCATATGGCCAAAATTATGACATATATCACAGTCCGCATGGCCAAGATACGAAGCAAGAGGATCAAATCTCCTGCTGCTCAAACCAAATCTATACATAGCATGCAATGTGATTCTCCTCCATTGTTTAGACTTGCAACATATCGTCTTATGGCCAAATAGATTACATGAGTAGAAATAACCATAAAAAGCATGATTATACCTGTTGTCCAATCTCCTTGGCTGTTGATATGGTCATAATCTCTGTTTACTGGATTTGTACGTTCTAATCCTGCAGTTAGTTTCAACATGTCCATACTTGTGATAGTTTGTAGCATTGTACCTCATGCATAAAAGGAGAAAAAGCACTTTGTTTCCTTTGAAATCTAATAAAGTTGCCACGATATTCTCTTGGAGCAAAATATCTTATAAAAGTAGGTTCTCTTTGAGGTTTTCTTGCCTTTTGTTGTTTTTTCTGCTAGTTGATTTGCTTTTGCTTTTTATTTTTATTTCCTTCTTTATAACCCTTGCTATTGGTATTGTTTCCTACAGGTTTTTTGGGTTATTATTTGTTGTTTTTACCTGCATATGAACTAGACTCACCCTTTTGAAATCCAAGACAATTTATCCAATGGTGATCTTTGGATCTCAATGAGTAAACTATTTAAGGCTACAATGTTCTTCTCCATATTCTGTTGTGTTATGCAGAATTATGAATTACGGATAATCATTCTTCCCTAGACAGGTGCTAATCTAGAACAACAGGTCAAAGACTTTACGACTATCTTTCCTAACTGTAAACAGACACACAACATGAAACAAAAATATTACTTGGAATCCAAGCGTTTCCAAAATCTCCTTTTGTCGCTTTTGTTGTTTATAGTTAGGAAATATAGTCGTAAAGTATTTGACCTGTTGTTCTATATTAGCACCTGTCTAGGGAAGAATGATTTATCCGTAATTCATAATTCTGCATAACAAATTGGTGACTCTGCTGGGGAGATTACTCTTTATCCTAGGTGTTTTAGCCTCTGATTTTCTCTGTCTATTCACCCAGTAGTTGTTACTCACAAAGATTAGGCTTTTTGAAATCCAAATTTTCAAAAGAAGTGTGTTAAACAACTGTGTTTTTCCTTATACACTGCACCCAACGCACTCTTGGACAAGACAGTGCTTTGCATAGCATTGTCTCCCTTTCAGGCCTGCATTGCAAAGCACTGTCTCTCTTTAGAGACTGCGTTGCCTCCTGAAACCATCCAAATTCCCTTGAATTTGTCTTTGCAATTTGTTTCAGTTTGTTTTCTGTTGTGTTTTGAAAAGCCTAAGCCTCATATTGACCAGTGAACCTATCTACCTCTTCCTCCTTTGAAAGAATAGTTTGTTCAATGTTTGTTTAAAGAATTTTTCTTTATCATTGACGAATTAATTTCAAAGTATTTTTATTGTCACATTAGATCCATTTTATTTTGAAAAAGGAAATTGTCGTAAATTCTTTGTTTTCTGATAGAGAAATTGTTGTTTAATTCCTCATTTTTCCTTCAAAAGAGAAATTGTTGTTTGTATTCCTCATTTCTCAAAAGTAAAAGGCATTTTTTTTTATTGATTTAGTGCATTTAGTTTCTTTTTTTCATTCATAACATTAAAGGAACTGAAAATAAAAACCTGCATTTGCATGTAGTGGTTTGTGTGTTTTGCAAAAGGAACAATTAGGAAATCTGCATTTAGTTTGTGCTCATTGATTTGTTTGCTTGAAAATTGATTGCTCTTTCCCTCTAGTAGCTAGGATTTTCATTGAAAAACTAAAAATGAAAGATTTCTTCTCATTCTTAGTTTTCATTTTAGGAATTTCCAATACATCATTGCGGTGAACCTTTGAAAGGAAAATTGATAAACAAGATCAACTTAAAATTTATCTCAATTTACCTAACAAATCATTGGAACCATAACGATAACATTTAGAAGGTTTAGGCTAGAGACGTGTTCTAGCGTCATAAAACATAGCAGCTGTTGTTAAATTGTCTGCGATACATTCCAAGTGTGATACCTCACTCCATGTACGTAAGTATATCGTAGCTCGTCCACGTACAGTACGATAAGTATAAAGGGGTGCTCTCACTATGCAGTTTCGCATCAGGCAACGCTAATACGGACTTGGGCCTCCATGTACCTTCGGGTATATTTGGGAGGACAACTTTTAGGTGCTATCCATCCATAGTGAACCGAGTCGTCCACCTTGTAAATTGTGATACACCAAACACAACATTCGAGGAGATTTCCTACTCGTACTTCTTGGTTCGCCAGGAGGTATTCTGCAGTTCACAGTTTCTTGGTAAACCTTTTGCCTAGAATTACCATTTTATTTTGTTTATTTTTTTTGGTTAAAATAAATCAGTAATCACGGAAGAAAATAATCCTTGCCCTCCTCATTCATGTAGATTAGCATTAAAACCACCTTTACCACTAGAAGTTACTTCTGGTAGGCGAAGGCAATCACGATCTGTCGAATCAAGTACAATTCATACCTCTAGTGAAACATCAATTTCCCATAAACCATAGTTAGCTCAAGTTGTTTCTACACATCCTAGTTTGTCTACTGTTGTCGAAACGGAGTCTTCACAGCTACCTGTGGTCATGATCCATCCAATCAGTAAGACCATACCTCTTGGACCCGACGTTGTTAAACCAAAAATTGATACATATCTTGTCTCTTATTTGCCAGAACATCCGAATCCTGAAGTCGAACAACCGGAAGTTGTTCTTGCCTTGGTCATCCAACAAATTTCTATAGCTATTGAGTCTCCCATATCACATAGTCAACCACCTGATATATACTTTGGGCCTAACGGTGAAATACTTCCACCTGGTTTAATTGCGATTGAATAAATCCCACAAAACGAGACACCTTTAACTCCAACCCATTTTGGGGAGGACCTTTACTTGTATGAGTCTTTTCCTCCATCGACACCATTTACTTTTGTTGATCCTGTTCCTATTCAAACTCCCTTTGATCTTAAAGGGTATACATTTGGTCAAGTAACCATGCCTGAACCAACATCTTCAATTGGACCATCTATTCCAATTACGTCAGTACCTACCCTTTCTACCCTGTCAATGTTTACAACTTCACCAGAGTCATATTTTCATGATGGCCCTATGGTCCCATCAGGTTATAAATCATTATCTGGAATTTACTTTGGTGCGTCTTCAAAACCATGGTCTCTACCAATGTCATCATCCAGTATTTTAACTGGTAATCCTATAATAAGTATTGAACTTATTGATTCTTTATATACATCATCAGGGCAATATCAAGCTGGTCCTTCTAGTTATATTCCTTTAAGTACCATATAAACTAGAATCCCAGCATTTAGAGAGCAATATTTTTCATCTTATTATCCTCCTCATGTTGGGGGACAACCTTTGGTCACCCAATATGACAGTACTCCATCACTTTGTGGTCAACCTAATGTTGAAATGAATGTTTTTCAATGGCAGCCCACTCTGCCTATCCAACCACAAACGGTTATACATTTGCATCTATCAGTTCAACCTGTTACACCCACATCATTACCACTTGTTAATACACCTTTACCCTTGTTACAGAAGAAAAATGTTGTACATCAACCTTATCAAGCGAGTCCTTCAACTCAATACCCTCAAATGTTGGGTCCACAGACTCCAAATCCTTCGATTAATTTACAACAACTTGTATCCAAAATCATTTATTCACAAGTTGGTTTACCATTTTATGGGATCTCACAATCGCAACCTAGTTATACCTATCAACCGAATCCAAGTTATCCTAATTTGGGTTATAACATTGGTGGACAGACCCCTTGGCAACCTTAGGCACAAATGCCTCAAACTTCATTTCAACAAGTATCATATCCAGGTTTTGGTCAACATAATATTCAAGTGTTTGCTTTTCAAAACAACCCCTATCTGGGTTACCAGCAGCAAATTCCTTATGCTAGTGCTCAAAGTCCTGTTGCTCAAGAAATTACATCTTACCTTGGCTATGCTCAACCTAATGTTAATAGACAATTGCCTTATGTTGCAACTTTAGAGTTACCAGATTTAAATCGGTTATCTAATGATCCAATCAACTATGCTCCTTGGTGGCCGATGATACCTCACAAATTACCCTCGGATATTCCAAAGTTCAATGGAAACCCTAGAGAAGATTCTTCGACTCATGTCTTGACTTATCATTTATGGTGTTCATCAAACTCCCTGAATGATGATTTTGTTCGACTACGTCTTTTCCATTGTACGCTTATAGGTCTGGCTACAAATTGGTACATTGAGTTACCTAGAGCTTCTTTTGATAATTTCACTACCCTAGCTATTGTCTTTTTGACTCATTTCCAGTTACCCATCAGATATGAAACTGGAACGAAACTCTTCACTAATTTCAAACAGACTAATTCTGCTCACATTTCTAATCATATTCATGAGTGGTGTTGTCGTTGTAGAATGGTTAAGACATTTGTTCCGGATCAGCGCCTTGCTGAATGGTTCATTAAGTCCTTGTTACCACCTATAACTAAGGATGTGGCTGCAGGTGGCATCGTCACAGAAGAGCAAGTTGTCACTCATTCCCAATATTTAGACTTGATTTATACTTAGTCTGGCATGCTCTATGAAAAATTTCTAATGCTCTGAGATCTAATTTAATGTTCCTCCTCAATTAATTGACTCTCATGCCGAAGACGGCTTGATAGGCACTGCAAGCACACACCACACTACTGCATCTGATCCTGCTCCTACTTCAAAAATTAATGTCGTGTCATTTGACAAAGGCAAAAGTGACAAGCAACGTGGAAGTAAGAAAAAGGGGAAATCAAAGAAAAAGAAAACTTCTAACCCACAAGAAAGATCATATGATCAGTTTTCTGGACCTAGGAAACCTCGTTATCCATGCATAATTTGTAATGAGGAACACTTTGTTAGGGATTGTCCTCACTGCGCTGAAGTCTCAAAAATCATCAAGACTTCTGATGTGTCAGCTGCTTTGACATACCCATTTCCAAATCCGGACACTAATATGGTTGCTATGGATCCATCTCTTAGTTCTCAAGTGTTAATGTTATCTGTCACGAAACCTTCAACAGATATTTTGGTGTCAACGCGTAATAAATATTATGGTAGTCAGGCCACTGATCAACTTACTACCTTGACTACGAATCCATCTACGGAATCAATACTGCCTACTACTATTCTTGAATTGACAATCAAGCCACCAAAGGGAGTAATTCACAAATCGACATATAATCCTCGAGCAAGAGCTGCACAAAATTATAATATAGTTGAAGATTTGGCTCAATCCCCTTCAACTATGTCTGCTCTTGAGGTATTAAAAATTTGTCCCTCCCAAAACAGGCTTTATTCTTGGCTATTGGTGGTATTGATCCGACTGATTCTAATATTGCCATCTTTAATCATACAGGCTATGCACCGCAACTACTAGCAGAATTGGAATTCTCCATACAAGTAAATGTTCTCAATCACCTTTTTCATCGTATTATTATTGATGAGGGAGCATCTACATGAATTATTTCTATAAATTTTTGGAAGTCACTTGGCTCGTCACGCTTATCACAATCATAAACGACGTTGAAGGCTTTTGATGGATGGACATATAAGCCTTGTGGTATTATTAATAACCTGCATGTTGAACTAGGGGGAAAAACAATGAATGTTGATGTCGAGGTTGTTGATGGACCCCTTGACTATAATATTTCGCTTGGAAGGCCATGGGTATATGCGATGACTGCAATTGTTTCTACATACTTTAGAACGATTTCCTTTCCATACAAAGGTACTATCACAATCATTAATCAACTATCCTTCTTTGCTTAAGCTTCGTAGGTAACTGGAAGTGTTTCGTTTGTTCACATACCCCACCTAGAAATTCAGAACGTTGGTGTAGGAATCTTAAAGGATTCCACTCTCATGGGAACCATTGCATTACCGCCGCCTGCGACGTCGGAAGAAATTGCAAGTATAGAGACCTGCTACATGATATCTTCCACTCTATCTGGCTTACGGGAGAGTACGGGTGATTCTAAAATTGCTTCGTTGGATGAGTTTTTGCCACCCAGCCCTATTGAGTTGGCATAACAATCAATCTATCTGTCTTGGGTGGTAAATCCGAAATCAGCGTCGTCGAGTGTTTGGGGTGATCATTCCTTAGATTTTGGAACTCCATCTGATCCATTTTCCTCAATTTTTTTGACAGATGAAAATATTTTGGAAGCCAGGATGTCAAAAGGAGAACCATGGGAATATTATCATAATCATTCCCATCTTCCTGATTATGAAGAAAACTATCTTAGTGAACTATATCACCCATCAATCAAAAATTTCTTTTCGAATTCTTTACCTATTAGTGCAATTGATTCTGAGCAAAATCTGTCAAATATTGAAGAAACCATTTCTATCGATATTTTGACCAAACCTAGTGTTGTAGAAAATATTCATGTCGATGTATCTTGTTCTTCATGAGAACTTGAATTATATCGCTCTCTATTTCGTGAATTCCGTGATGTATTTTCTTGGTCTTACGAGGAAATGCTAGGCATAGATACTAGTATTGTTGAACACACTATTAATATGTATCCTGATGTCAAATCGGTGCGTCAACGACTTCATCCTGTTCATCCAAAGAAATTTGTTGCCATCAAAGCAGAAGTTGAAAAAATTTTGCGTGCTAGTTTCATTTACCCTGTTCCACTAACTGAGTGGGTTTCCAATATCGTTCCTGTCATGAAAAAACAAGGAACCATTAGAGTGTGTGTCGATTATTGGGACGTTAATCATGCTTGTCCAAAAGACAACTATCCTACTCCCTTTATCGACTAGATAATTGATGATTGTGCTGGATGTGAAATATTTTCGTTCATGGATGGATTTTCCAGCTACAATAAAATCAATATCCACCCAGAGGATCAACATAAGACAACATTCATCTATCCCTGGGGCACATTCGCTTATAGGAAATTTCCGCTTGGTTTAAAGAATGTTGGGAAAAATTTTCAAAGAGCAACGGATTATTCTTTCAATGACATCAAGCACATTTTTCAACCATATCTAGATGATTTACCAGTGCATTCACGGAATCGGATTGATCACCCGATGCATTTAAGAGCCATTTTCTTACGTTTCCGACACTACAAAATACGCCTCAATCCACACAAATGTGTGTTTTGTGTTGGTTCTGGTCGTTTTCTTGGATTCATAGTCTCAAAATAAGGAATTTGAATTGACCCATTGAAGGTTCAAGCCATTCTTGATTTTCCTGTGCCATAAAATTTACTTTAGATACAGAAACTTCAAGGAAAGGCTAACTTCCTAAGAAGGTTCATTCCAAACTATGCCGAAATGGATAAAGGATTTACTCGACTCTTGAAAAAGGGGGTTCCTTTGCACAAGCTTCTTTTGATGTTGTCAAGGACACTCTTATCCGAGTGTCATTAATGTATCCCCCTAATTATCAAAATTATTATTTCCTATATATCACCGCGGCTGAAACGACCATTGCTATGGTATTGGTCCAAGTAGAAGATGGAATTGAACATCCGATCTATTATTTGAGTCATAATCTCAATGATACAGAAGTTAAGTACTCATACATAGAAAATCTTGCCTTGGCAGTTGTACAAGCTGTCCAAAGATTTCACCATTATATCATGCTTCGAAAAACCACTGTTGTTTCAGATTGCAACCCCATGACTTATATCTTATCATGTTAATTGCTGGGGGGGGAATATTCAAAATGGATTGTCATTTTGAAGGAATTTTATTTGGAATTCATCAAATCCAAGTCAAATAAGTCTTTAGTTTTGGTTGAGCATCTCTGTGACCTTCCCTCTGATAATATTGCAACTATGTCGGAACCATCAATTCCAGACAAGTCTCTGTTTCTGATAGGATCATCTGATCCTTGGTATGGAGATTTCATCATTTATCTCCAAACTCAAAATTTTTGACTTGATACCTCTCGCTCTGAACAATGACGTATTCTATACCAAGCCAAAGATTCTCTTATCATTGGCGATACACTTTATCGTCGTGGCGTCGATACCATTTTAAGGAGGTGCCTCACTCATGAAGAGGCCGAAAAAGGTTTAAATGGTTTTCATGCTGGGGCTTGTGGTGGAAATTTATATGGATATGCTACCACGCAAAAGATACTCTGCGTTGGTTACTTTTTTCCTACCATTTTCGAGATTGCATCCTCGCAGTCAGAAGTTGTCATGCGTGCCAGATTTTTTATCATAAAATCCGCAAACCGTCGGCGCCAATGCATTCTATTGTATTTGTGGGACCATTTTCGAAATAGGGTATTTACTTCATGAACTATAACCCTCGTTCTTCTGGGGGGCATGGTGATATTATTGTCGCAGTCGACTACCAAATGGGCCAAAGCGATGTCTACATTCAACAACACGGGACAAACAACTACATTGTTTTTCTTTAATCATGTTATTGCACGGTTTGGTTGGGGTCCCACAGGAAATAGTTACAGATCATGGGAAATTTTTTTGCAACCACATGATGAATGAATTAACTGCCAAGTTAGAATTGTCACATGATAATTCTACTCCTTATTATCCATAATCAAATGGACAAGTTGAGGCTATCAACAATATTCTTAAACATATGCTTCAGAATGATAGGAGTTCGTAAAATAAATTGGCATTTGATCATGTACTCCGCCTTGTGGGCCTATCGAATGTCGGTGAGAAACGCGACTGGATTTACTCCTTTTCAATTAGTGTATGGCTTGGAAGCTATCTTACCAATCCAATGTGAAATACCATCTTTAAAACTTGCAACAGACTTGTTACCTGACACCTTAGAAGAAGAAGCGTGTCTCCTTAACCTCATCCATCTTGATGAAATGCGTTGTGAAGCCCAATTGGCCAACGAAGCACATAAGAGACATATAAAGGCGCAATATGACAAAAGTTTCCGGCCTCACGTTTTCTCAGAGGGTGACTTGGCCCTTCTTTACCATCAAGAAGCTGATGTAATAGGTACAAGAAAATTTGAGCCATTATGGAATGGCCCCTATATTGTCAAAATATTTCTTGCTAAGGGTTCCTATGAGTTGGTTGATTATGATGGAATTCCATTGGCACAACCTAGAAATGGGTTATATCTGAAAAGTTACTATGCTTAATCATGAGCGTAGTATTTTTTTGTATTATATTGTATATATATGTTGTTGATTTGCATTCACTATCTTGATTCGTTTTTAGAGTTTTCTCGACATTAGTAATCCGCTTTACATTTCATCGCATATGTTTGAATCTTCGGAACCATTTGTTGGATATGCTAATGGTGCTAGTCGTAGTACGCAGAATCTATCCTCTACAGTATGGGCTATTTTCATTCCGAACGGCGAGTTAGTGAGTTTTCAAGGGATTTGTATTGGTAGATCGACGAAAAATATCGTTGAGTATAACACGTTGATTGAACTTCTCTCTGGTGCCATTTCATTTGGTATTAACCGCATAATCATAAGGTTAGACTCAAAACTTGTGGTATTAAACTTACTAGTGTTTATATTGTTAGAAATCCAACACTGCATAGATTGTTCCTAAGAGTTCGACTTTTGGAAATACATTTTGATTTTATTCAATATCAACACATTTCCAGAAATTTGAACACATTAACTGATTCATTAGCCAATAAAGTTTTAGACAGAAATTTGCAACATATGTAAAGAAAACATTCACATCATTGAATAGGATTGCACAATAAACATAGGAAAATGCTAAAATCATATAGATAGATAGTTATAGGTTTTTACAAAATTTGTTCCCAAGACACATTGGTCATCTGACCTCAAAATGTATGCAAAATGTCAAAAGTAAACTAGTGATGCTCGTGGTAACATGCTATATATTTAGCTATCCTACGGAGTAACCACATCTAGTGATTAGGAACCCCAATAGTGTGTCATTTTAGTCGCATGGGTAATTTTTTGATCTGATAATCCAGAATCCCAAAGGTCAAGCCCTCTATGTGTTGCCGAAGCTCAGCCAAAGTCTCAGCCATATCAAGATCCTGAAGGACTACTCTCCTGACATCCCTCTCTGCTGGCACATCTGCTTCACACTCTGGTTCCTCTACTGGTTGAAAACGACCAACATCTGAATTACCTCAAACATTTAGTTTAGTCTTGGGAAAAAATCAAAGTACAAAATTTTTTTATAAACCATAGAAAAATAAAAAAACATGATCACAAAATTCTTACCCATTTCACCCCACTGAGCGCTTTCTGGTAATGCTAAATCTAGGTCTCCTTGGAAATCAACGCCTGCGTATGCGTACTCATCAATGGCAACAATCTGCCACCAGAACCAGGCGAAGAACACATTCGAGAACACAATGGTAGATTGGCCTACATGCCTCCCCATGAGTTCTACCCATCTCTGCATCCGCGGATCTCTAGGATTGGAAAAATCTAGTGTCACATGTTGTGGTTGCATCAGTGGAATCCGTTCTAAAGCGAAGGATATAAGGATTGAATCATAACTGAAATTTTTCTTCATTCATCCGTTTTCTTTGTTCAGTTGTTCCTTTATCTGAGAAAGAACAACTTCAGACCAGTTGAAGACTATTGGCTCCAAGCACTCTAGCATGTACTACATATATGATCTATTCTCTACATGTAGTGTAACAGCGCTAGCAATTTTAGTGATCATGAAAAGGATAGTTATCAAAGTCAAATATCCAACATCCCAGATTTTTATCTTTCCATCTTTGCTTGGCTCTGCCCTTAGAAAGCAATATTGCAGAACATAATCTCTCATAGTCTCTCCTCCAACAATAGATCCTGAGAGTGAAATAGGCAAGCCTCTCCTCGTCAAACATGTGAGAAAGTATACATCCTTGATTGTTATGGGAAACACTTGGTTCTTGATATGAAATGCTTCGATGGCTGGATCCCATGCTCGAACTAGGAACTCCAAGAGTTCTATTTCTTGCCTCATCCATGACAACTTAAAGTACTTAAGCAGTCCACAATCTCTTAGGGCTCTTACTTTACCTGGATCATTTAGGGAAATCATATCCTATTCTTCATGTTCTCTTTCCCTTCATGTCATCGTCATTGTAATCCGATGGAAACCTGAAATACAACCATAAGGTCCATTAGATTCCAATCAATGCAAAAAACTAGGCAAATTTTGGGCATAATGTGAGAAAAAAAAATCTAGATTGTGCCCAACGCACTCCCTAACAAGAGACAGTGCATTGCATGTGCAAGTAGCCTTCACTGTACTTGCTATGCAATGCAGGTTTCGACATTCATGGGTGCATTGCCCTCTTTTTGGGCAGAATTTACCCTAGGGGCCTCAAAACCCCGAAAATTTGCAGAAATTGGAAATGAAATGAATGCTAAAAGAAAGAGGAGGTTCATAGCACTAACCTGGATCTAACGGAAATGAAATCCATCCACAAAAATGATCGCAATCAGCAACAGAAGTTCGGGGTAAAAATCAGGATCAGAGCTCCAAAATGCAAATGGTAACTTTGGAATGGTAAAAATGAATAGTGAAACTACTTTAATAGTCATTTAATTATTTTCAAATTACATTTATTGCTATGGCTATATTTTTATTATGTTTGTTATGATGAAACAGGTATTTTTAATCCATTTGATGTTGCTCTGAAATAGGTCTTACAAATGACAAATAGATTAGTCGTGCAGATTTATTTCAAGAATGATTTGACCAAAAAGCATACTTTTTCTCCTTATTTTGCGAGCTTTGTTAAAAGCAAAAAAGAATTTGAAGCGCACTTTTATCTCTTTTTTGAGCTTCAATAAAAACGAAAAAGGAACCCTTGGAGTCTTCTTTCAGCTCTTTTTAGACTCCGATAATGTGAAAAGATTTTCTGGCACTTGTCTTTTCGAGCTCGTAAAAGCAAATGAATTGATATCTACTTAGTATAAGTTTAACCTTTTTCCGGACTGAGATAGATTATTTACGAAAAAGGAATACCTTGGTCAAACATGACTAAAGAGGTTCTCTCAGATATTATTTTACACTTTTTGGGATCTGACTTTACGAAAAAAGTACTTTTGGAGTTTTCTTTCGTCCTCTTTTTCGAACTCTCTAAATATGAAAAAGGATCGGGCTATCACTATCGTTAAGCTCGTTAAAGCATAAAATAGCGACAGTTTTGTCGATCATGGCAAGAATCGAGTTTCATTCATCGCTAGACTCATTAAATTATTAAATAGCGATACATTATTCACCTAAAGGGTTGAATTATAGATCAAGCAAATGTTATCCTCCTTAGGCTTGTTAAAAAATAAAGAGGTACTAGTCGACAAATGACCGGGGAAAATTTGGGAAAAGTGAGTAGAATTATTTATGGTAGCAAGTCGCTCTTGAACATGACACTTCACTCCATGTCCATGACTATTTGGGTTGGGTAATCTTCTTGATGGTTCATTCACACCTATGGTTCACATATGGGTAATCGAGTGAACGAGATAAGAATACCCCGAATCTAGTTTCATTCATCTGGGTTGCGATTTCAAGATTGTTGTACACATCATTTGTATAGTGACCTTACATACAGATCGTCATCTGAGCATGGGCCCATATCTATAGGCATGTCTATATTGGGAAACATTCAAATGTAGATGACTTTCTGAATTATGTACATGTTATTAGATTTTTTATGTGTTGAACATGGGAATGCCTACCCTCAGCAATTATGATCAAAGAGGATATATCATGATGTAATGTATTGTAATATTAATGCAGGTTGCCACTCCGCTTCATCTCCAGCCCATCACAATGTAAAGCATATCAATCAAAATGTTATTATTATTCTGACTTCATGCTTTAGGGGGCAATTTGTTATAGGTCAATTTGGGCATCATTCCCAATGACCTAGTTAACTAGACATCATCTCCAGGACCAATGAATAGGGTCTATCATCCCCTATCATTTCAGTTGTTACATGCCCTAAGACAAAGAACAAGACAAATCATTCAAGACTTTCATCTGCAAAGGTTTCCAAGATTTCAAGTTTATAATATATCATATGAGAGCTCATCAACGCTGCCTCTAAAGGGACTAAGTGCGTTGCATATGCAGGTAGCCCCATGCAAGGCTGCTCTGCAAAGCACTTCCCGACATTCACAGGTGCATTGGTCACATTGGGAGCGAAATTCTCATTGTTCCAAAATCTCCACTTGGTCAGTGCCTTCTAGAAGAGTTCACATGTGTCAAGCTTCAAATCAAAGTGTCCATTTGACATATACAAGATTGGGAACATGTATTTCCTATTATTGGAAATTCATTGATTGTAAAACTACCTTCAGCTCCTCTATAAATTGAGCACAGATCTTAGTGTTTGAGGAGGAAGAATTTGAGAAGAGAAATTCTGGTGTAATTTCAATTGAGGAGTTGATTTGAGTGACATATTGCTAGAGATATCTGCATTTTGATGAGGCTGGGATGCTGCTAGAGATAGTGACACTAAATCAATCATTGGGTTGTAACCACCCCTTCTATCATTAATAAATATTACTCCTTATTTTTCCTTATATGCATATGTATAAGCTTTGATTCTCCATGTCATGATTTCTTATTTGATGTATATGGTTTATGCTTTATTGATTTAGATAAATAAATTTACTAAACATCTGTATTATTTCTATCTCTTGATGTTTAGTGTTCATTCTTGCAGGAAATATTTCGCACAACTGGCTGGAATTTGAAGCTACAGCAAAAGCAACATAAGGAGATTTTGGAAGCACTTGGATTCCAAGTAAGCTTCTTTTTTCATTCTATGTGTTTGTTTACAGTTAGGAAATATAATCATAAATCCTTTGACATGTTGTTCTAGATTAGCACCTGTCTAGGGAAGAATGATTTATCTGTAATTCATAATTCCGCATAACACGTTGTTTTCTCAGATATACCACTTTAACTTCTAATATATCACACTGATATACCTTCTCTTTATATTTCTTCCTCATGCCTTCCTCTGCTCTTTCTGATTCTTCCAACTTAATATTTAAGCTGACAATTTCTTCCTTGAGTTTGGCTTCCTTATCATCACATATCTACAATAATTTTTCTTGATCCTTGCATGCAATTGTTAGTCTAGAAATATCAGCTCTAAGAACCTTAATATCATTCTCATATTCACTAGAAACTTCAGGATGATCAAAATTTGAATCATCAAAATTATATCTTAACAAAAAATCATTAATATTTATACCTTTGGGTTCATGAACTTTTTATTTCTTCTCATCATCTGTTGAATCATGTGCACTAGAATAATGAGACTCTTGTGGTTGAGCTTCTTGTTTTTGAAGGCTCTTCTTCTTGTTGCTCTTCTTCTCATTATCCATATTTCTGCTAGCACCACCTCCAAACATGGATTATAGCTTGTCCCACATTTCCTTGGCATATTTCACACCTATTAGCCTCTTCAAATCATCATCATGAATATTGTTGTAGATTATGACTCTAGCTTGCACATCTTGCTACAAAACTTCATCTGCAATTGGATCCTTACCACAACCTTCACATACTAATCTCTAAATATTATATCCACTAGACAATAATTGATATTTAACATTTTTTTGCCATACATCATAAATTGCAACAGTGAGGACAACGATTCTGGAAAAATAAAAATAAATAAAATTTCTGCCAATAAACCCCTTATCTACTCTCCAATGATCAAGCTGCAACCAATAGCCCCACTCTGATGCCAATTGTTGGATACCTTTGAGCACTACTAAGAGAGGGGGGTGGGGGGGTGAATCGGTAACGTCTCTTATTATCAATTTTTACCACTTTAAACTTCTCTACTGAATCATGCACCATTAACCATCAACATATCATATCATCACATGAATATAAACATTATAAGCAACTAAATCAAGAACCATGAGAGAAAATATACGCACAAAAAAACCATCAAACACAACCACAAAAAAAATCCACACAAGAGACACAATATATCTGGTGCAAAACCCTTCACTGGGAAAAAAACCAACCTTGTTGTTGTTGCGTTGTTTTAAATCTTCTATTAAGAAAATATAGTCTTTTACATAGATAGTTGACTTCGATAAGCTAGAATACTCAACCTCATATACAATCAAGTGACTGCCATCAGCTTGGAGACTCTATTCTACTAATCAGCTTGGAAGACTGTGTTCTCACATGGATCTATGGACTACCATCCGCTAAAAGCTACCATGATCAATCAATCCTCACCCAACTTTGATTGAACTATCCAACTCCAATTGGATTGAGAAACTATTCCTTTCATTGAAACTTCGCAATCACTTCTCCACACCCATGAAGTCACTGCTCCTCTACTCTATTTGGACCTCGTTTCATATATTTTCATACTAGACCCCAAGACTTTCTGCTCAACTTGATTCAACTCTACAATACGATCTCTAGAAGCAATACGTCATCATCAAATCAAATAAAATCACCACAATCATATGCTTTCCACTCTAGAAAAATAGTGGTCACAATCCATCCAACAAATAATGAACAATACCATCACTGACAACTAAAACAAAACATGTACACGACCATAATATCAAGCCCTCACTGCAAAATATAATTTTTGCATACTACAATTAGCAACATACAAAAAAATGGCTATGTGATAAATGTTGGAAAATCAATGGAGATGGAAGTTAATTGATTTTCCTTAATGACATTAAATTTTGATTTTTTTCATTATTAGTATTATATCACTTAATTATATGTTCTTGTAATCAATATTAATGCCAAGCAACCAAAAATAAGAACACAAGTTATAGGCATGCTGCCAGGGAAAAACCCCCCTCGAGGGGAAAACCCAGTCACAAATTCTTCCTTCATTAGATTCAAGATAAGATTACCAAGACCCTTACAAACTAGAATCGAGACTACCTCCATCCATCAAGTAAATAATGTTTAGGTTTCAATTCCATTGCTCCTGTAGTAACCAATATTCTTTATACCTAACCTTGAGGATATAACCTCTACAACCAATCTGAGCTCCTTCGTGTATTCCTGTGATACTTTTGCAACCAATCCAAACATTGAGAACTAAGCTGATATTACTGAGGTGAGAGAATTGAATCAATGTGACAATTAAATATTGCAATGTGAGCTTATCTTTGTGATAGTAATGGTCCCTTCATTCTGAAATAACATCAAACTGAAGCAACACCAAAAACTCTGAGACATCTGAACCTTTTATTATAGTGATGCCAAAATATATATACCTATGAAAGTATATTTGAACTTTGTTGTGATCACCGAAAAGGATATTATCTGAAATCTGAACGTGTTGTGTCCTTTAGTAGTACTGAAATTGTTCTCTGAAATATTATGTGAAATTATATGTGTTTAATGCAAAGACCTCATCTAGGTATATATAGTAGTTCTTCCATCCTAAAAGAGCCAACACGAAATTGTGAATAGTTATGTCATTATTATAAGCTGACATGCATATTCATTCCTCTGTGTAGGTCGACATATGATCTCCTTATGGAATTCGACTTGATGGAGATCCTTTCAAAAACAAGGAAACTTTAATGGATGGAGGAGTCTTCAAAAATTTATTTTGAAAATAACCTAAAGTCTACAATGGAGGCTTGGCCTATACATTTTACCCAAGCATGAAACCCATGCTTTAATAATTCAAATCAAATTAATAATAAAAAAACTTTTCACTTTCTTTTGACAAATATATTACATTTGACTCAAGTACAATAATGAAGACCGAACCTAGTTACATTTTCCAACACTCCCTATTAACTAGGGAGGTATTCGTATTCACATTTAATCACAGAGGTACATGGAAGATCTCAACACATCATTTATGAATAATTTTATGCACCGCAATGCCATGGCCTAGATTCCTGACTAGGGCAATCTATCCATTGGTCTCTCAACAATTTAGGCACCACAATGCCACAGACTAGATTCCTGACTAGGGCAATCTATCCAGGTGGGAATAAGATTGATTCAATATTTCAGTCTCTCTAGGTACCATCACACTTACTTGCTAACCGCCAACCCCAATATCTAGGTGTGTATCCAAAAACAAAGCTCTATAATCAATACCACATTTTCCAACTTCGAGACCTAGACATCAACACAAAGTTTTGGCCAGATGTCCTCCCAGGAAATGCTTCATTCACAAAGCCTAACCAATATCTCCCACTTAGACTGATTGGTAACCAACATGCTATCAAAACCTTCAATAGATTCACCTATACAACACAACCCCAATCAATAATACTTTCATATGTACATAATCAAATACAAACCTATGAGGTTTTCCAAACAACTTGGTGTTGATTCTCAACTTTCCATAGTAGGACCATCAATCGAATATTTGACAAAAGATTCCTCAATCATAAAGTTTTGTTTACTACCTCGTATGCAACAACATATTCTTCAATCAGGTCCTTCTTTCCTTCTTTCAGCAACACCTCAAAATACATTCTCCAATTTCCTTCTCTCACTCATGGCATTCACTAAAACTTACGGATGTTAGTCTTGGTCTAGTGCATGACACATGGAATAGAGAATTATATCTGTCACTCCCTCTTAAAAATAGAGGATCTAATCATCCATGTACAAATAATATTAACCATCCTCTTATCCTAGGGAGATTTCATCCAAAATCCCTCTTAATTTAGGGAGTTCTACTACTTCTTTATGACATCAGAGAATCTTTCATGGCTTTCATCCTTCTTATCAGAGTCATTCATATATCATGATTATCATCTTTACTTTACGATCATCTTCACCAACTTGAAAATGATGTACCTGCACAACTTAGATATAAAGTACAACCAAAATAGAAGCATGGAGTTAGCCATAACAAAAAATTTTAATAGTGGAAGCATTTACAAACATAATCAACAAGAAAATATACTTCAATACTTCAACTTCTTGCCTAGTTTTTCTTACAAACCCTAAATCACATCCAGAGATCAACAAGATATCAATCTCATTATATCCAAGGTTTCAATATTATTTCAATGACAAGTTCTCTCATATATAAAACCCTAGAAATAAATTAAATCAAATAATATAACAACTTTCATAATACATATGTTATACTCCTTACTAAGATTCGATACATATCCTAGATTTCATACATGAGCTTCAATAATAAAAAACAAACACAACTTAATCAACATCATGACTAGCATCTACTAGGGTTTGAATTAAAACCTAGATTTCCATCTTAAAATTCTCAGCAGTCACTATATAGATTTATAGATTCCATATTGTCATATCACATATACTATATAATTTAGCTACTACTAGGGTTTAGCTGCAAAACCCTAGATTTACCAAACATCATTATCCTAGAAATTGAAACCTTGACTAGGGCTTGTTTTCAAACCCTAGAACTCATGGCTATTAATACTTAAGTCAACACATATATCTAGGAATTCATAAACACATCATATGTTAGGAAATGTTAGACATCTACTGACCTAGACCAAGCTAGGAGTATAATCAATGGACACATACCTAGGGTTTCATTCCTAGGACTCTTAATACATAATAAGGGTTTTAAACCCAACCAAACCCTAAAGATATAGGGTTTTATAACATATCAAATCAAACCCTACTATTCCAAAATTTCAAAGGTTCGGGATCTAAAACAAACATCAATCCTAACAAGCTAGGGCTTTCATGATTATACCAAAATCCCAAACATGACATCATTAAAAAAAATTCAAATAGAATTTAAATATCCCAAACAATTTTAGGGTTTCATAAATTAACATTAGCATACCCTTAGGTTAGGGTTTTACATAGAACCTATCTAGGGTTCTATAAAACTAGTTAAAAATAGAAGAGGGGTAGATTTATCAAGTGATTAATCACCCAAAACAAGAATATTTGTGATTCAAGATAGTTAGACATAACGATGTTAGTAATGTAGTGAAAACTTCAAAATAAGATAAAGAAAATTTTATACTCTAAGACATACCTAGAGTTGTTTATTGACAAACCATGATATTCTAAACCTATAATGCATACTTTCAAGTAGAACATGTGAAACTAAGGACATAATTTAATTGATTTCTTAAGTTAGATCTTCTAAATAATTGTGGAGGATAGAATCCTATAATAATTTTTTCATTCTTTCAATCAATAATAGAATCTTTTTTTTTTACTTGACATCCTATGTAAACTCTAGTAGGAGAGGATTAAGGTCCTAATGTGTTAACTAGAAAGTACACTTCCAAATCCTAGACAAGTTAGAAACAAGGATTTTATGAACTATTAGTGATAATAGAAATCAAAATTCTTATGAGTATATGTACCTTGTGAATTACATACCTCTATTTTATTAGACTTGTTGTATGTGCATATAGAGTACTTATCATTGTGGTATCATCGAACTCTTTTTCCGTTGGGAGAAACAAAAATGTGTTATTTTAGTAACATTTATGCCTTCTCATTGAGACCTGATTACTGTTGAAACCTTTCTAATAAGAAAATAATTCATAGAGTTAGCACTGAGATCTAATTACTGTAATGAGATCTTACTACTATAGTTGCACCAAGATCCCATGATTTCATCATTACAAACATACTAAGATCCTTTACCACTATAATTATACTGATACCTGTGATAATATTTGAGACTATAATTGCATCAAAATAGTATCAATTTGATAGCACTGAAACACTAGAGGATCAATACTTCACCACTGTGATAACATCATGACATTCACTGTGGCAGCAATTTGATAGCACCGAGATACATCAATGAAATGTTGAAGCACCGAAATGTGATCCCTGTACCCTATCTGAGCTCCTCTAATTGCACTGAAACCTTATCCTAGAGATTCCTTATCTAAACTTCCATGATCACTGAAAATCTCTTTGAAATTTGAGCTCATGGTAAGTCTCATCCATTTGTCATGTTGGGTTCATATTCAAAAAAGGTTAGTTTGGTTAATCACTAATGATGTACTTTTTGATGCACTAATGCTTCTACCTTTCTACCTTTTCACATTGTGCTTATGTTCTCTTTAAATTCTTCTCATGTTAGAAATTAGGGAGTGAGAATCCTTGCATGTTGTAGCTTGATTTATGTTTTCATTGGAGTTATTTGTCAAAACCTATGTTTATTCATAGTGTTGTTGAACTACTCTATCAACTATTATTTAAAGAAACCTAAACTATTTTGGTGACTGTGGAGTTAGTTATAACTTCTCAAAATTGAGATAATGATGTGATTGTTGTATATTATTTAATTGGACAATAGAAATCCCAGAGAAAATAAGAGAACCCATGAAGGTGGATGGGCTCACCAATGACGAAGTCAAAAGTTATTTGCAGTTTTGTGCTCTGGACTTCATTTCTATCTACAGTTAAGTTCAACCTTTGAATGGAAATATATGATATGTGTATATGGCTTACTTGATAGAAATATTTTCTACACACTAGAAGGCCTATTCCTTCTCCACCAGCGCCAACTTCTCAAGAACCTTAGTTTTTGGTTCTTGGAGGTGTTAGGGTCCTATAAATATAGTTATCAAGGTATGATTTTCTAGTCATTTGTCCTAGTGGAATGTTGTAAATATTGTTTTCGTTTCAAGTTATTTTGTTCAAAAAAGAAAAAATAAAAAATGAAGGGGAATGAAGAAAATAAAAATAAAAATTAAAAAAACACCCAAAAAGGAGTGCTAGTTCAAATCCCGCCAGTTGTCAAATTTTATTTAATTTTGTTCAAATTTTGAAATAAAGGTTTGATTTGACCTATTGTCATTTTTAATAAAGATTTTGTAATTTTGGACAGATGAGATTGTGCCCACCCAAATAAATGATTGGGGGTGATTTTTGGAGCCCCCCCCATCTTCCGGGACTTAACGGAGCGGGAGGGGGGGCATATGGTTTACAATGAAACCACCCGAGATAATGTGGCATCTCCACAATGATTTCAAGGGGTGTCCTCCCTTTACCACTTACCACTCCTAACCCTACCCCCTTGAAAACCATTATCTAGTGTTGTTTCCACCTGTTTTCTCTTGCTCCATCCTCGCCATGCCAACCGTCACTCATCCCATCGTCCACGTCACATAACCATTACCTTTCAAATCTCCTGACATTCATCATATATACATTGGCAATTGAATTTTCCCCGCCAATGTATGATTTTAGTTAATGGTATGCTCAGAAACGATAATAATATTGTTAATCACCCTTAACTCCCATTTTAAAACCCTGTATCAAACCTCCGTTATATCTTTTTTCTAGTTATTTGATTCACACAAGTTCAGTTCGAAGATTTACAAGTTCGCCAACACCCTTTGCAAAGCTTTCCCCTCCTGCAACTGATCAAAGTATGACCTGGTAACACTATTTTCTTCAAGTTTCCATTCAAATAAATGATGTATTCACATAAAGGAAAGGGAAAGAAGGATGATGAGAATCCTATGTCACCTCTTGTCCCTGATTTAGATAGGTCCCCTTTGGTCGACACCCAATACAAGATAGCAGAAACTCAATGCAAATTTTATTTATATGAGCTTCGAAATTGGGTAAATCAAAAGTTCTTGGATAAAAATTATGATCTAAGTATATGGGAATCAGTTTTTCCTCAGTTTATTTTTCCCAGACTCGTATTTTTCTAGATTTTGTTACATGGTGTCATCTTAGGTACCTCCCCAGCCAGAAAGTGGTAATTTCTCACAACAATGAAATCTTATTCACACTTACCCTATAAGCTATTTTACAAGTCCTTCAAATAAATCCCCAAGCCTATTTACACCCATTTTCCTATGATGCACTCATGGAAATATACAAAAATATTACCTTCTCCCAACGAACCCGTATTTTTGAATGTTCTCTACCTGAAAAATATGAATTTCCTAGAACTGATCCCCCATACTCTGATGTTGTTTTCCCTAGGATGTCCGGGCAAGTAATTTCCATGGTGACTTGCCTATTAGGTTATCAATCAGACCAATGGGTAGATGAGGTAGTGTTATGGTTTTTGTCAGTATTTTCAGTTGGTCGAAAGCCTTCAGTTCTTGTCGATTCAGTACTTATCAGATGTTATTCATGAGAAATTCATAAAATACAAAGTTGAAGGTGCATTCAAACACCAATTAGTCCTAGTGTATTTAATGTTTTTCTATCAAGAATATAAGTTCAAGTTCCAACTACAGAAGATGTATAAATAGGGAATTCACCTATCAGTAATTTGTTGGAATTATTTAGTTAGAATATTATTCATTCAACAATTTTGTGGATCATTTTTTACACACATCCTTGTGTCTTCTTAGCAACGATATTATACCAATAATTTCACCAGAGATCAGGATTTTTTTCATCTTATAGAAAAAGTTAAAGTTGGAGACTAGTATCTTTACTAGAATTATACAGAGATTCATATCTATGGGTGTGAACTTCCTCCCTCCATATTTCCAGTGTTTGTGCCATTGAGAATTTTTTCTCTTGGATACATTATACATATGCTAAATATGGATGAATTACATTCTGTGCCAAGAAAAAATAAGGCACAATTCAAATTGAAAGCACGGGTTGGGCCTTAAATTGTAACTACCAGAGCAACAACAAAGGAGATAGAATAATTACAAAAGAAAATGAAGTTAAATTTAAGCTTCACATCGTATTATGATCCATTTGGGATCATTTAAAAAAAAAAAGTTGAGAAGATAACCACACCATATGCACATGCACCTAGACCAGAGATAGAGCAGTATGCCAATCAGGAGCAATGGATAGAGAATACACTATAGGAGGTTGAAGAACAAATTGTCATCCAAAATTCTCTACAAAATCCTATTCCAAAGGACAAGGAAACCAAAATATTAAAGGAAAGCATTGTTGAAAAGTGTAACTAGGATCGGTCTTCATATTGACTATGTAATTATGTAAAGAAGCAGACAAAGATAATAAAATGCATATTTCTTGTACTTGCTTCATGGGTTTCATGAGCAAGATTTTATTATAGGCTCATAGACTTCTTCTTGATGTCTATTAGGGTTTTTTTCTTCTTCTAGGAATAAATATAATTAGGTGTCATATGTATGGAGGATCTAGTCAAAATAAATGATCTAAGACCTTGAAAAAGGAACAGTGATTGAATGGCTCTATTAGCCCTCACTCAAATGCTAAAAGATAAGCTTAAATGATGTATTAAAATTGGAATTCGTATAGCTGGTTAAGTCAGCCTACAAGCTAAATGTCGACCTAAAGACAATGTAATTATCTATATATATACCTTTGTTCTACGGTCATTTGAAGAAAAAAATCTTCAGTCATCTCTGAAACAAAAGTGCGGATTTTTGGACGATTTTTAGTGTGGATCCGTGACAAGTTTCAGGACTATTTAAGATATATGCATCCTTGTATCTTACCGTGATAGATCAACGGTAGACTGAAATAGGAGTGTGGACTGTCCATCTGAAGAAGTTTGAATAATCTTGAAGTAACTACAACATGACAGGGTTAATTCAAGGGCATTTTTTATGTATTTAATTGTGGATCTGTCCAAGAAAATTTTGCATACTATTCTAAAGTAAAATTGCAGATAAAAGGTGACATTGTTATTTGTATCTAGTTTAGTAAAAAGTTGGAATAGTGGTTAGGGGAAATCTTGTAGATATTCCAAAGAGAAGGAACAGTGATAAAGTGACAGAAAGTAGGAAAGTAAATTTGTGATTTAATTTCTAACTTTAACTTATATACATCTCAAGTAACTAAAGTTTCAAAGGAAGTGTCAGTGCAAAATAGTGAAACTTGGTGAATAGAAGAAGGATCAGCATTGAATGACATCAAAGAAGTAAGGAAAAGGTCTTGGGTGCATATATAGGTGAAGGGCCTAATTCGTGGTCATGGTACTGGTCATTTGAAAATCTATAAGAATAATTTCCCATGGGTTTTATTCTCCAAGAGGGAGAGGTATTTCCCTAGCTCTAGGAGCCTAATTCTTCTGTCTCGTGTCTTTTGAAAATTGACTTGATGAAAGATTTAATAAGCTAACGAAGGCAAGAAATAAGTAAATCAAGTAACCCCACAAGTAATTATCAAGAAGATAATTTTGAATTAATCACAATCCCTCCAAATTCTCAACATGGAATCAAAGCTAAGGTGTTGAACTCAAGGGCTACTTGACAAAGAGACACTCGAGGAAGCAAAAATCAAAGTTTGGCTGAAAAGTCAAATCAAGTTTGCAAGGAAGTCTCTCAAGCTATTTTCGAGAAAGATCTTCATATCATTCAAAGGATCAAATTTTCAATAAAATAATATTTTCCATCAAATATTTACAGTCAAGACAATGGTAGAAAAGAACATCATCTTTTGAAGACATCCTTTACCATCAAGGATCTAAGATCACCTAGATTTATGATTTCTATCGAAGAAGAAGCTCCTAACTTCTTCATCAAGGAAGTTGATGAAGGAGAAAGTCACTTACTCAAGTAAGTATTTATGACTTTATCTAAATATATCAAAATGATTTATTGTATAGAGAGCAAAAAATTGGTTGGGTCATTAAAATTTAATGCATGGAAGAAAAGGACAGATCTGAAGCTAATTGAAAATGAAGTTATGGGTTTCATAGAAGGATCTACAATTCAACCTCCAAAAGAAGACGTTCTATCATATATCAAATACATGCAGGGAGACATAAGAGCCCAAAGGATTCTTATAGAATCCATGAAAGACTCTCTCATTCCCTACATATCAAAGCTAGAATCCTAAAAAGAAATATATGAAAAATTGGTGGAACTATTCTCGAAAGGTTCTACAAAGGAAATAATAACCCTCAAACAAAAATTATACAAATTGAGAATGTCAAAGGAAGTAATAATTCCATATCTGATGGAGATTTTCGCAATATGAGAACAACTTTTGAAGTTGGGAGAAGTAATGTCTGATAGATAAATACACACTATGGTACAAAATGATTTACCAAAAGAATGGAGAGGTTTCACATCAAGAATATATGGGAGAGAAAAATCCATTCCATTCCAAAGTCTAGGTAAGATAGAATAATCTAGATTGAAAGCAGGATCAAGTGTAGGGAATCAAGCCTTTGCCAGGAAGAAAGGAAGATTCGGTAAATTTGGTCCTCAAAATAAGAAAAGAAATGTGGAAAAATCATGATGCTTTGGATGTAATGATCTTGGGAATTATAAACGAGATTGTCCTAAATTTAGAAATGACGAGAGGAAAAATGAAGAAGCCCATGTATCAAATATAAGAGAAGAACCTGATGCAAATAAATATAAGAAAGAAGAAGCGAGGGATCTCCACTATGATTGAGATCATCTTCTCCTTTAAGTGATTTATGTTGGTTGTAAAATAGTATGATAGGAAGAAGTGTATATTATAGCATCATGATCTAAGCATGGCTAGAGCTCTCAATAAAACAACTCTTGGAAAACCTCACTGATATCATACCGATGGAAGGCAATTATCAAGATCAAGGGTCATCATGAAAACTGGTGTTGATATTTTTATAATGAATTACTCTATGAATTCACTGATTAGAAAGAAAACATAATGGTTTCATCAAGAATTCCATGCTACATAATTCTGGGATGTGATGACATATTGATGGATCAGGCCAAGGGAATGGGAACTCTTCATTCTAGTAAAACTGCTACAAGATGACTTAAATGGAAAAGGTACGAGGCATGTATATATTTATATGCTGAAACTGGATGTTGTGAACTCATGTCATATGGTTGTAGGAAATAGACTTCTATATTTAAAATTATGATCTATGAAGGAGGATCTCTCAGTGCACTGACAGATTAAATCAACATAATATATCCTCATAGAATATGAGGTGGTTGTATATGAACGAGAAACTAGAAAAATTTTAAGTTCCTGGGAATGAAGAATGTGCAGAAAGGAAGAGATCATGAAATACAACCATGTCAAGAGGTAGTTATCATCCGGAAGCCAAGAATATGTGACTAAGAGATCTCCTGGGAGGATATGTAGACTTTGAAAATTTTTTGGTAAAGAATAAGACCCTTGACAAAACATATCATTAGGAGATATGTCAAAATAAATAAAGGATGTCGATTCCTATAGGAGATGTCATGGTAAAATATCATCATTGAGGTAACTTTTGTTTTAAAAGTTCATATGTATATGTTTATCTGGATGAATTTGTGTGGAGCAACTAATCATGAGAAAGGATGTATGATCCTTGGATACGATTCGAAGGAAAACAACATGGCATAATGGTGGACTAGATGAGAAAGATAGATGAATCACTTTCTGATGGTTGACATGAATCGTGACTGAAAGCGATGGATGATATGTGCCCTATGAAGCCAAAGGTTGGAGATAAATCAATATCGAAATCCATGACATCGAGGGGAGGAATTCTTCATGAGCAGCTGGGTGTCTCACCATTGCTACTGCACGACCCTGGTTGAGAGGGAGCCTGGTGGTAAGTTTCTTATTTGGAAAAAACTTGAAGTATGTCCTTCCTAAGTTAATATGGAGTGACGTATGTGATTCTCTAATACATGTGTCATGCACTAGACCAGGACTAACAGCCATAAGTCTTAGTGAAGGCCATGTGGAGAGAATACATAGACACGACATTTTGGTCTTCACCTGGAAGATAGAATAGAGGATTGGGTAATCATCTAGCATTCGATACTCTATGATAATGAGATAGGGAATTCAAGATAAGAGTAGTCAAGGACCAATATTCTTTGAGGGTTGGCTACCCAAGAAAAGAATAGTCCAAGAAGGTCATACTATGGGAACACTTGGGTGGGGTATGTACCTTGGAGAGACAATGAATATGGTGTCTATAAGTCATGTGTCTCGCTAGCATTGTAGCCCATTGTCTCGTTGAGAGATGGGGTTGTTAGTAAAGGCCTTTCACTAGGAAAATGTTGGTTGATATGATGTTATACAGATGTGATTACCAATCTGATTCTTCTTATGAGATTCTTTAGTTTGAAATTGACCATGTACCTATATGAGTACCTCCCTAGTTAAGAGAGAGTGTTGAAAAGTGTAACAAGGATCAGTCTTCATATTGACTATGCAATTATGTATTTATGTAAAGAAGAAGACAAAGATAATAAAATGCATATTTGTTGTACTTGCTTGATTCAGATTTATGCAGGAACAAAAAAAAACACATATAACCATAAATATAAAAATGCAGTGGAAATAACACTTCATTTCATTAATATCAAAGAACTAAAATATGTTTACAGAGAGAATGGAAATAAACTAGCTAAGGCATTGGCAGCTTATCTCTGAGAAGAGATGTGGTGGCTATAGTATTCTGAACTCTATTTTACAATGAGGCTTGAAGGCCTATATATTATTGAGAAACAATAGAAAACCCTAAACATCTAAAACCTAACCCTAGGAGATGAAACGCCAGAATATGGACCCCGTTAGGGTAAATTGGTACATCATTTCCCAGGGTCGTAACTTTGGCGTACTATCTCTGTTTGATGCACATGATACATCGTTAGAAAGATATATTCAAGGAATACAAGTATTGACCATGAATATTGATTCTAGAATGGAATCATATTATCCAGATAAGAGATGCCCAAAAAATTTCATTTAGGGCCTCAAAACGGCTTCAGAAGTTCAGACTCGAAAAACTGCTAAAAATAGTAAACTGTGTTATAATTAAGGAAACTGTGAAAATGAAAGAAACAATGGTGGGGCCCCAAGTGGAATAGGAAAGTGGTCACCAATATCCACCTAGATCATTCCCCCCCCCTAGGAAGTAGTGGTCCCCATTGCGTTGATTTCCTCCACGAGATGAGAAACTTTTGCTGAACATGGTCCCTGGTGAACCAATTGCCTTGGTGCAAGATTTGGCCAGCTTTGACCACCCAATACAGTTGGATCTTCTGCTGGCAAGTGTTGTTGTTTTTCATGTCCATGATACAATCTGTGGTGGCATGTTCCATGCACTTTGGGTTCAACTCTATTGGTATGAGTTGTTCTCCAATGTCAGAGGTGTCAAGTAGAGGTGGGAAATAGGGTTGAAGGTTGTCCACATTAAATACTAGGTTTAGATCAAGGAATGGTGGAATACTTAGCTTGAAGGCATTGTTCCCTACAACCTTGGTGATGGTGTATGGCCCATATTGGAGCTGGAAAATCTTGTGGTGGGGTCCAATGAAGTGCTCCTTCTGCAAATGTAGCCACACTTTTTCACCCACCTGGAAGTGATGTGGCACCCGATGTTAATCATGTCGTTGCTTGTACCTAGCATTGGCTCTTTCCAATATGTCATGAACCTGCTGGCAGATGTGCTGAATGTGATCAATGAATTTGTTTGATTTGTCAACTTCATACTGGACATGAGCTGAATCGGCTTGAGTAGCCACAAATGGCATGACTACATCAATGGGACATAGTGGCTGCACTAGTACATTTAGCGGAAATTCTGACACTTTGGTTCCGACACTTTTGACCAAATGTCGGAAATTTCCCCAATTTTTTTCAATTTTTCAAATCCTGCCCATAACTGTCGCTATACCTATGTTTTGAGACAAGTTTCAGTATTGCGACACTTAGAAGTTATTTTGGATCTTGCGATGTTTGTAGCAAAGCATCAGAATTGCGATAGTTCGAGAAAAAGTGTTGGAATTACGATGAACTAGAGCTAAGTGTCACTATTGCGACATTTGAGGAAAGCGTCGCTATTACGATAGTTTGGGAAAAAGCGTCGCTATTGCGAAATTTTGGGCAAAAGCGTCGCTATTGCGACGGTTTAGGCAAAAGCGTCGCTATTGCGACGGTTTGGGCCAAGTGTTGCTCTTGCGACGTTTGTATGAAAGTGTCGTTATTGCGACAGTTTGGAAATTAATTTCTTTGGCCTCTCCTTTAATAAATAATAAGCTAACTTGGGTCCCCTTTTTGAATGGTTGGAGCAACATAATAAGATATCTTTAGTTGACATATCACATTGTGATGAAGATGGAAGGTGGTTATGATGGGACTTCTAAGCAGTTTCATAAAATATTAAAGACATGATGCGCTCACTCCTTGGTTCACTTTTAATGTGTGCCCCCAACCACGGTCGGGCACGCCATGTTGCGCAATGTGAGGTCGCCCGACCGGGCGCGTTCAGGTCAGGCCATTTCATTCGAGGGCACCTGTATCAGTTTTGCTAATTTGTGACCACCCGGGTGTCTTGTGCATGTTCGAGTGGCCCGTTTTCCATTTGCTCCCTTGTGGCATCGTTCGTTCGGGCGTGCCGTGTGAGGTCACCCAACCGGGCGCGTTTGGGTCGAGCCGTTTCATTTGAGGGCACCCGTATCAGTTTTTCTAAGTTGTGACCACCCGGGTCCCTTGTGCACGTTCAGGCGGCCCATTTTCTGTTTTCTCCCTTATGGCATTATTCGGTCGGGCGCGCCGTGTGAGGTCGCCTGACCGGGCACATTTGGGTTGGGTTGGGCCATTTCGTTCGAGGGCGCCTGTATCAGTTTTGCTAAGTTGTGACCACTCGGGTGCCTTGTGCACGTTCGGGCGGCCCGTTTTCCATTTTCTCCCTTGAGGCATCATTCGGTCGAGCGCGTCGTGTCGCGCCGTGTGAGGTCGCCAGACCGGGCGCGTTTGGGTCGGGTCGGGCCGTTTCGTTCGAGGGCACCTGTATCAATTTTACTAAGTTGTGACCTCCCAGGTGCCTTATGCACATTTGGGTGGCCCATTTTCCATTTCCTCCCTTGTGGCATCGTTCGATCGGGCACGTCGTGTCACGCCGTGTGAGGTCGCCCAACCGGGCACGTTCAGGTCAGGCAGTTTCGTTCGAGGGCGCCCGTATCAGTTTTGCTAAGTTTTGACTGCCCGGGTGCCTTGTGCACGTCCGGGTGGCCTATTTTCCGTTTTCTCCATTGTGGCATCGATCGTTCAGGCGCGTCGTGTCGCGCCATGTGAGGTCGCCCGACCGGGCGCGTTAGGGTCTGGTCAAGCCATTTCGTTCGAGGGTGCCCATATAAATTTTGCTAAGTTGTGACCGCCTGGGTGTCTTGTGCACGTTCAGGTGGCCCATTTTCCATTTATTCCCTTGTGGCATCGTTCATTCGGGCGCACCATGTGAGGTCACCTGACCAGGCACGTTCGGGTTGGGTCGTTTCATTCGAGGGTTCCCATATCAGTTTTGCTAAGTTGTGACCATCAGGTCCCTTGTGCACGTTCAGGCGGCGCGTTTTTCATTTTCTCCTTTATGGCATCGTTCGTTTGGGCGCACCGTGTCGTGCCGTGTGAGGTCACCCGACCGGGCACGTTCAGGTCAGGTCAATCTGTTTTGTTCGAGAGTGCTCATATTAGTTTTGCTAAGTTGTGATCACCCGGGTGCCTTGTGCACGTTCGGGTGGCCCGTTTTCTGTTTGCTCCCTTGTGGCATCGTTCGGTAGGGTGCGTCGCGTCGCGCCGTGTGAGGTCGCCCGACCGGGCATGTTCGAGTCAAGTCGGGCCGTTTCGTTCGAGGGTGCCCGTATCAGTTTTTCTAAGTTGTGATCACTTAGGTGCCTTGTGCACATTCGGGTGGCCCATTTTCCATTTTCTCCCTTCTAGCATCGTTCGTTCGAGCGCATCGTGTCGCGCCATGTGAGGTCGCCCGACCGGGCACGTTCGAGTTGGGTCGGGCCATTTCGTTCGACGACACCCGTATCAGTTTTGCTAAGTTTTCACCGCCCGGGTGCCTTGTGCACGTTCGAGCAACCCCTTCACCATTTTCTCCCTTGTGGCATCGTTTGGTCGGGCACGCCGTGTCGCATTATGTGAGGTCGCCCGACCGGGCGCGTTCAGGTCGGGCTGTTTCGTTCGAGGGCGCACACATCTCTTTTGCTAAGTTGTGACCGCCTGGGTGCCTTGTGCACATTTGGGCATCCCATTTTCCATTTTATCCCTTGTGGCATCGTTCGGTCGGGCACGCGGTGTCGCGCCATGTGAGGTTGCCCTACAGGGCGCATTCGGTTCAGGTCATTTCATTCGAGGGCACTCGTATAAGTTTTGCTAGGTTGTGACCGCCAGGGTGCCTTGTGCACGTTCAAGCTTCCTATTTGTTTTTTTATCCCTTGTGGCATCGTTCAGTCAGGCACGTCATGTCGTGCCGTGCAAGGTCGCCTGACCGGGCGGGTTCGGGTCGGGCAGTTTCGTTCAAGGGCGCCCATATCAGTTTTGCTAAGTTGTGACCACCCGAGTCCCTTGTGCACATTTGGGCGGCCCATTTTCCATTTTCTCCCTTAATGTGGCATTGTTCGATCAGGCACGCCGTGTCGCGCCATGTGAGGTCACTCGACCGGGCGCGTTCGGTTCGGGCTGTTTCGTTCGAGGGCGCCCGTATCAGTTTTGCTAATTAATTTTTGACTGCCCAGGTGCCTTGTGTGCATTCAGGTGGCCCGCGGTTTTTCATTTTCTCCCTTGTGGCATCATTCGGTCAGGAGCACCGTGTTGCGCCATGTGAGGTTTCTTGGCTGGGCGCATTCGATTTGGTTCGTTTCGTTCGAGGGCGCCTATATCAGTTTTGCTAAGTTGTGACCACCCGAGTGCCATGTGCACATTCAGGTGGCCTGTTTTCCGTTTTCTCCCTTATGGCATTGTTCGGTCGGGCGCGCCGTGTCATTCCGTGCGAGGTCGCTCGACCAGGTGCGTTCGGTTCGAGTTGTTTCATTCAAGGGTGCCCGTATCAGTTTTGCTAATTTTTGACCGCCTAGGTGCCTTGTACACGTTCGGGTGGCCTGTTTTCCATTTTCTCTATTGTGGCATCGTTCGGTCGGGCGCGTCGTGTCACACCGTGCGAGGGCGCCCGACTGAGCACGTTCGGGTCGTGTTGTTTCGTTCGAGGGTGCCCGTATCAATTTTGCTAAGTTGTGACCACTTGGGTGCCTTGGGCATGTTCGGACGACCCGTTTGTCGTTTTCTCCCTTGTGGCATCGTTTGTTCAGGTGCTCCGTGCGAGGTCGCCCGACCAGGCACGTTCGGTTCGGGTCGTTTCGTTCGATGGTGCCTGTATCAGTTTTGCTAAGTTGTGACCAACTGGGTGCCTTCTGCACGTTTGGGCGGTCCGTTTGTTGTTGCTCCCTTGTGGCATATTTTTTTGGTCGGGTGTGTCATGTCGCGCCCTCTGAGGGCACCTGACAGGGCGCGTTCGAGTCAGATCGTTTCGTTTGAGGGCGCCCGTATCATTTTTGCTAAGTTGTGACTACCTAGGTGCCTTGTGCACGTTCGGGCGGCCCATTTTCCCTTTTCTCCCTTGTGGCATCGTTCGGTCGAGTGCGAGGTGTCACGTCGTGTGAGGTCGCCCGACCGAGCGCGTTCGGTTCAGGTCATTTTGTTCGAGGTCGCCCATATCATTTTTTGCTAAGTTGTGATTGCTTGGGTGTTGTGTGCACATTTGGGCAGCCCGTTTGCAATTTTCTCCCTTGTGGCATCGTTCGGTCGGGCGCGCCGTGTCGCGCCATGTGAGGTCACCCAACCAGGCGCGTTTAGGTCGGGTCGTTTCGTTCTAGGGCGCCTGTATCAGTTTTTCTAAGTTGTGACCGCCCGAGTGTCTTGTGCACGTTCGGCTGGCCCGTTTTTCATTTGTTTCCTTGTGGCATCGTTCGTTCGGGTGTGCCGTGTGAGTTCACCTGACCGGGCACGTTCGGGTCGGGCCGTTTCGTTCGAGGGCGCCCGTATCAGTTTTGCTAAGTTGTGACCACCTAGGTGCCATGTGCATGTTTGGGTGGCCCGTTTTTCGTTTGCTCCCTTGTGGCATCGTTCGGTCAGGCACGTCGTTTCGTGCCATGTGAGGTCGCCCAACCGGGCGCGTTCAGGTCGAGTCGTTTCATTCGAGGGCATCCGTATTAGTTTTGCTAAGTTTTGACCACCCAAGTGCCTTATGCATGTTCCGGCGGCCCGTTTGCCATTTGTTCCCTTGTGGCATCGTTTGGTTAGGCGCACCATGTGAGGTCACCCGAAGACTTCATCAAATGTCCATTCTCCGAACTTAAATTGTGTGACAACACGGTGGCTGAGTTTGAAGCTAGAGATTGAACATACATTTGGTTTGATTGCAATAGACATTTTCATCAATAAATGTAAAGCAATGGCAAAAAAATACTATAAATTAATAAATAAAGAAGACATGGAAACAAGCAACAATACTTACAAAATTTTTACATTAAGACACAAATAATAAGCAACTAATTTAACACCTAACCCATTTAACCCCTAAACCATAAACCTCTAAACCTCTAAAACCTAACCCCATTATCCCCTAACTTCTAACCCCTAAAATCTTTAACTGCTAAATCCCCTAAACCCCTACCCATTTAACCCCCTAAACCCTAAACCTATAACCCCTTAACCCCTAACCCATTTAATCCCTAATCCCTAAACCCCTAACCCATTTAACCCCCTAAACCATAAACCTCCAAACCCCTAACCGGCCATTTAACCCCTAAACCCTAAACCTCTAAACCCTTAACCACTAACCCTTAAACCCTTAACCCCTAACCCATTTAACCCCCTAAACCCCTAAACCCCTAACCCATTTAACCCCCTAAACCCTAAACCTCTAAAACCTTAACCCTAACCCCTTAAACCCTATTTCCCAACCACCCTAACCCATTTAAACCCCTAAAACCCTATCCCATTTAACCCCCTACCCTAACCCTTAACCCCAAAAATCCTTAACTACTAAATCCCCTAACCCCCTAAACCTCTAAACCCCTATAACCCATTTAAACCCCTAAACCCTAAACCTATAACCCCTTAACCCCTTAACCCCTAGCTCAAATCCTTAACTGCTAAATCCCCTAAGCCCCTAAACCTCTAAATGCGCGCCTAACCCATTTAACCCCCTAAACCCTAGCCCCATTAAACCGTAACGACCCCTAACCCCTAAGATCCTTAATGGCTAAATCCACTAACCCCCTAAACATGATCTAAAACACTAACCCATTTAACCCCCTAAACCCCTTAACCCCTTGATCTGTTAGGGGCCAGCTAACTTGATATTAACGGTGGTGTATTCATAATCCTTCTGAATAACCAATAAGGGCCAAGGAAATTGACCAATATGTTGTCAAGTTTTATCTTATCCATCTCTGGGGTAAGCTGCTTTTCGGCTAACTCCACTGCTTTTGATCTCAATTTTTCCAATTTCTTCCTTCTCTCATATGATACCTAAGCCCTTACCTTTCTCTTCCCTTCTAATTTCGTAATAGTGTCATAGTGATGCTAGCCAACTTCTTTGGAAAGCCTTCCTAGCAGACAATAATTGTGACCTGGCTGAAGACAGAGCATCTGGAATGACCATTCTCTTCCCCTAACCCCTAAGCCCCTAATCCCTAATCCCTTAACCACTAAATCATTATTCACCTAACCCCTAACCATACCTAAATCCCCTAACCCCTAAGCCCCCAATCCCTAATCCCTTAACCCATTTAATCCCTAATCCCTAAACCCCTAACCCATTTAACCTCCTAAACCCTAAACCTATAACCCCTTAACCCCTAACCCATTAAACCCTAATTCCCAACCCCTAACCCATTTAACCCCATAAACCATAAACCTATAACCCCTTAACATGTTCGGGTCAGGTCATTTCGGTTGAGTGCACCCACTCAAATGCGTTCGGATCGGGCCCCCTAAGCCCCCAATCCCTAATCCCTTAACTACTAACTCATTATTCGACCCCTAACCCCTAAATGCACCTAAATCCCCTAACCCCTAACCCCCAATCCCCTAAGCCCTCAAAATTCGAATTATCTTTGAAGAAGTAATTGTTTTCTTACTTCTGTCTAATTCACTATATACTCAGATAACTTGTAACCATATCACATAGGTCCCATTCACTTACGAAGGTTCCCCAAACTCTGCACCAAATTTGGTTGATCTTGCTCAGCTTGAAAATTTTGAATTTTCATTGATGATTGATTTTCCTCTTAGTCCTTGATCTGATAGGGGCCGGTTACCTTGATATTAACGGTGGTGTATTCATACTCCTTCTAAATAACCAATAAAGGGTCAAGGAAATTGAGCAATATGTTGTCAAGTTTTATCTTATCCATCTCTGGGGCAAGCTGCTTTTTGGCTAACTCCACTGCTTTTGATCTCAATTTTTCCAATTTCTTCCTTCTCTCATATGATACCTCAGCCTTTTCCTTTCTCTTCCCTTCTAATTCCCTAGTAGTGTCATAGTGATGCCAACCAACTTCTTTGGAAAGCCTTCCTAGTAGACAATACTTGTGACCTGGCACCTAAATCCCCTAACCCCTAACCCCCAATCCCTAAACCCTTAACCACTAAATCATTATGATCTCCCTAACCCCAATCCCTAATCTCTTAACCACTACTAAATCATTACTCCCCTAACCCCTAAATGTACCTAGATCCCCTAACCCCTGAGCCCCCAATCCCTAACCCCTTAACCTGCACTAACTCATTATTCTAGTCCTAACCCCTAACCGCTAATCCCTAAACCTCTAACCCCTAATCTCCTATTCATCGAACCCCTAAGCCCCTAAAAACTATGCCATTAAAACCCTCCATAAAATTCTTAAATGATGGGAATTCCTATTCAATGTGCGTGAAGCTAGTCATGGAATGTGACAAGTCATCCAAGATACATCCAAATATTTGATTTGTGCCTTGGGGAATGTGAAATAATGGGTAAGATACAATCACTGGTGAGAAAATTATTGGTTCGAAAATATGTGGGAAAATTTCCAGTCAAGCTAAGGGATGGTGTGGCCTAGTTTGGATGCGATCCCTAGGTGATTTTGACATCTTAAAAGCCCTTGGTTCATGGCTACTCAAATCACATGTTAGGCATGCAACTCATCTCAAAACTCACGTTACCTAACAAAATAAAGTAATGGATTAATGCACAACTTATTTATTTCCTGGGAATATGTCTAGGTATGTTGACATAATTTATCTACTTATTCATTAGGAATAACATATAATGGTTCAATATATGGAACATTAGAATTTTAAATATGAATATTTGTATTTTCAAAAGTTTGCATATAAGGATTAGAATATGCACTAAAAAATTTGTGTGACATATCATTATATGTATATTATTATTATCATTCATACAATACAACCCTCCCACTCATTATGTATATTATTATATCATTATGTATATTATTATCATTCATATATTATTATTATTATTAGATTTTATACCTATTCAAATTTGTTTTCCTGCTCCGCTTGTTCCACCTATTCAAATTTTCTTAATTGACCTATTCAATTTTTTTTCCCGTTGTGCGCTTGTTTGACCTTTATGCCTTCTTTCCCATGATTCCATTCTTCCCTATGATGCTTTCTTTTTTCCAGATTCTTGCAGAAGCATGGATCTACGAAACCTAAAGCGTGATCCAATTAATAGCTCGAAAGCCATAGTAGCTGGTGGAGATATTTCGATTTTTGCCAATGTTCAGAAATCTGTGGGAGATCTGAAGAGAAATCGATCGTGGAAGAATGCTCTCTTCTTCTGGAAGAATCAAATTGGTATTTCCCTTGTTTTACCCCATTCAAATTCGCTATTTTCTTCTACGCTATCTTGGTTATGAGATATAGATGGTTGTAGGTCTGAATTTTTGCACTCTATCTTTTGTGGCTCTATTCAAATTATAGGGATATGGATTCTTCTCCCTTGAACTAACCCAATAAACTCTGAGGCTGTAGGCGAGTTGAGGGCAAATTGTAGAATATAGTGAGGAACATAACACAACAAAAGGGTTTTAAATTATTGTGGCACTTCAATGGCTAGTGCAATTGCAGGACAATATGGTTCAAACCTAATAAGCACCAGAGGATCTGCTTTAAATCTGTTTTTGGTAGCTGGAAACATCGAGATAGAAGATCTTCAAAGAAAATCCATTTTGTTTAAAAACATATTAAAAATCATAACAATAAATGAAAAATGGCAAATTGCAAGGCCCTAAATCCCTAACTTTTGCTTATAAAATATCCCTTCCCCCATCCTAAAACATAAGAATTTAAATTTCTCATAGGGGTTTGCATTTCAGAATTTATAAGCACGATTTGGAGAAATATACATTCAGAAATATGAATTTTCTATGTTTCTGGTTCATGTTTTTTATAGATTATTTCCCTGTATCTAGGTTTTGACATTTTGAAATTCCACAAATCTGTAAGCTTTACCATGCATGATGAAACTCAGCATTAAATCTAGAAACTGTCAAGTTTCTTCTGTAAGAATTTTACCGATCCATGGATTTACATGGGAACAAACTTGGCTTGTGTCAAAGCTAGATCTCACTATTTTGGTTATTTTTTATTTATACTCCACGACAAAATCTTGAGAGTTTTGTTTTCCTCCTCTTGTATTTCACTTTGTCGATGACAGTAGAGCTATATTGAATTTTGTTTTCTAGTTTGGCATAAAGTTCTCCAAAAATTATTAAGGAAATTAGTATCCCTGTCATTAGTAATAATTTCGCAGAGCATGCAACATTTTCTTTGAAAAATAGCACACCTATTTTGTTTCAGCACTAGTCTTTTTACATGGAATGAAATGGGTTGTTGGAGATGGTTTTATTTATACTTTGAAGACCTATATGCTATGCACATTTTCAATGCACATATGAGCCTAGTTAGTTCTAAGAATAAGATAAACAACAATGTATTAAATAGGAAAAAATCAGAGTAATAAACAGATGGGTTGTTGGTGAGCATGTGATACACATGCATAAGTGGTCAAAAGGCGGTAAATAGGTCGATGAAACTCCACTTTGTTTTCCAAGTCTTGTCCTTGGTTTCATTTATTACTCCCCTATGGATACTCCTTCATGGCTACATTGGAGGCACTTGAGCGATTGTAATCATCAAGACTTGGTGGTTGACCTTCGGGGGCCTTGATGAGGTTGGGGCGCTTCTCTGAGAAACACTGCTCCTTACAAAGGAAGGATTGTGAAGAAAAATGATCCAAACAAGAGTAATATATACATAAGAAATATGTTAAATTATTTAAATCGATATAGTGGAAGGTGTAGAACAATTTTTTTCTTATGATTTCTGCATTAAAAGGATGCTGAAAAAATTGATCATAAATGTTTTTGATAAGGCAAATCTTCATTTTTATGCTGGCCATTAATTTCCACTCATAATAATGAGTTTTTATCAGTATAGACCGTGGATCCAACAACAACTATAATGACTCAAGAATTGGCTTTAAACGACTTTCAAACAACAAATTCACCTGGTTAACAACTCTAAGGTACCGAGAGATACATTAAGAAATATTTCTATGTGTTTCTTGTCTTAAAGAGAAGAACATATTCACTACTGGTTCCACCTATTGAAGATACAGGATCTGTGTTTCTGCAGATCCAGGTTGTTGGCATGGGGATTAGACCAAGGGTTCAAGCTCCCTAGCCAACAAAACCCCATAAGCATTGACACTTTCAATCTCTAGAGGCTGGAGAAGGTCTCACTCGAGACACTTACAGGAATTGCAGAACCATTTGATGATGATTCTGTGCAAAGGATGAAGCACTCTAGATTCTAGAATGTCAAAAATAAAACCATTATCTTGTTATATCCCAGGCAATCCCATCACAAGTTCCAATTCCATAGTGATGTCAACCAAAGGTCCATTTGGTACTAGCAAAAGCCATATACTCTTATATTCTTCAAACTTCCTTTGGTAAACTAGCAAGTTGGACAAGATGGCACATTCCTATCCACATCCCTATGCATGTGATATGAGCACCCATATGTAAGCTTATTGGACAACTGAGGATTCAAGATGGTATATATGAATTACTATGAAAGTCATAGTCAAACTGTTAAATGTAGTTAGCAAACTAGTACATCCCAACAGACAAGAAACTGACAATATTAAATAAATAATATCAACAAATATCTCAAATAGTGCTCAATTGATATTGCAATATCAATTACAAATTTACAATACAATGTAGTTTCAGAGTGTTATACTGAATTTAGAGAATATTGGGCCACAGACTACGATCATAACTCTATGAATTATAAGACTAGAGATACCTTATGCAGAAAGGCATATGAAGGGTGTTCTGGAAAATTTAGTATGAACTTGTGAGACTGTGAGAGTGGAGATGCTTGACAGTCGATGTCAAGTTGTTGTAAGTTTATTCTTGTTGATGTTCAATGCTTGAGAATGCAAGAGAGAGAGCCTAGGCATAAGGGATTCAAATTACAATGAAATAATTCCAATACAATAAACACATTCAATATTTATAGGTGAAGAAGTTCTAACCATCAATTGGATCCATTGGCACTTCAATTGCATAACAGCTGGAAGCTGCAACAGTTCATCATCTATGTTTTTTACTTACTGATTACCATGATGGAACCTGTCGTCGGATATGAAGGTTCGGTATTGCGACACTTGTAACATGGAACTTCAGCACCATAAGAGGGACTTGGCAAGCAAGCTTGCTGCAACAGAATCACAAATTAATGCTCTTGGAAAGCTCAATGAGGTATGCTGCTATAGACACACACATGCAAGTGCCTTTTGCAACATATATTATTCATTTGAAAGTCGATTCTAGTATGAATACATAGGGTTAACATTACAGTGATCACCATGCTCTCTAAATGGTCTTGGTTAAAATTTACCATCGTTATATCAATATTATTATTAATCATAGCAGTGGAATTAACTAGAATTACACTCAAGTCATATGTGACGACAAAATTGACACTCTTCTTCACTCACATATCCCGTTGTATGTATTGTATCCTTGGTGGCTACAGGGGGTAGCTTGTCCACTAACATCACTTCACAGTTTAAAGTAAGGGATGTACATCTCTTTGCCTCACCCAGCATGCTAAAAATAATGAAATTTCATAAAAAATCATAAATATCAACAAAATAATATCATTGGAAATTCTTACTTTGGGGTTTTGCTTATATTTTTACTTAAGATGAGTAGATTTAGTTCAGTGTGGGCAGTTCAGGTCACCATAAAATTTAGAGACGACTTGAACTCCATTGTGCATATTAAATGCTAACCTTGATTAGGAAAATGTTATTGCTTAATTATTAACAAAGGGATTCACTATGTCAATGGGATTTTCTAGAATTTCAGCACAAATTTTAAAATTCTAGATGCATAATTCTAGATTTAATGCAGCTAGTAATATTCATTAGGCTTTCTAGATGGGTATTTCAATTTTCTTATAAATAAATACTTGACCTCTTTGTGCAAAGTGATATGGTGGAAAATTTTGAAGCTGAGGCATCTATACTAAGGCACACAAATGAAAATATCTACAAGCAAGTTGAGGACTTGCAAATGAACCGATTCAGTGAGGTTGAGGAACTCGTTTATTTGCGTTGGGTCAGCTCATGTTTGTGTTTTGAACTTTGAAATTCAGATACAACCCCTGGAAAGATGTCGGCAGTGGACCTTAAGGATAGTTTGAGTCCAAAATCACATGATATTGCTAAACAACTTATGCTGGAATATGCAGTGTTTGAACATTCAGGACCTCAAAGAAAATGTCAGTCAGATAATGATTCAGAGAGCTTGTCCTCTTATTCATTTAACACATCTAAAGCTACAGAGTACGATGACTTTTCAATGGAAATATTTCCAACACGGATTAGTACATCAAAGAAGTCTAATCTGTTTCGAAAACTAAAAAATTGGGCTAAAAGTAGTGATGATTGGCAAATATTACATGGTGACTATCTTTCTGAGAAGAACTCTGAGAAGGGGCAGTTGGAGAGAACCAGTCCTCGGTGAAGGAATTCTATCAGTGGATCAAAGGAGTCAATGGAACACCTGATAATGCGAAACAAGAGAGAAGTTAGCACATCATAATCAGCATATCAACATATCGTCGAGGTATATTTGATTTTATTTTTTTTAATATTTTTAACAAAGCGTCGGAAGACCAACGCTTTAAACGTCATAATACCGATGCTTTCACCATCGGAAGAGCGACGTCCGATAACTGTCGGAAGAAATTGGCGTCGGAAGAGCAACATATTTTTTTAAATATTTTTACTTTTTCATCGAAACTGCGACATTTCAAAGCATCGGTATTACGATGCTTCTGCACAGCGTCGGTATTGTGACACTTCAGAAAAGTGTCGGTATTACGACACTTCTGAAAAACATCGGTATTGCGACACTTAGGCAAAGTGTCAGTATTGCGACACTTCTGGAAAGCGTCGGTATTGCGACACTTCACAAGTGTCGGTATTGCGATACTTTGTAAGCATCGGTATTGCGACACTTTTCAAAATGTCGGAAAAAGTGTTGCTCTTCTAACGCTTTATTGAGGTGTCAGAATTGCAATGTAATGACTAACCACGTTTTTTCTAGCCTCAAATTGTCGCTCTTACGACAACTATGAGTCAAAATAGCGACGAAGTGGCCGTCGGAAATTAGGCCAAAATTACTAGTATTGGAACCTAGGCCCACTTGAAAGGGGTTGTGGCCAGTTGAGTTGTGGAAAGCCCAGTTATAAATTTGTTGTACATAGGTAAGGCTCTCATCCTATGTGCATGGATGCTTTGAATTTTACATGCACAGAATGTGTACAATCATCCTGTTGACGACCTCTCTTTGGCCATCAGTTTGGGGATAGAATTTTGTGGACTTATTGAGCTTGGTGTCCATAAATGACCTGATGTTGGACCAAAATGTGCTGAGGAACCTACTATCTCGATCTAAGATGATAGATAGTGGGATCCCAAAGTTCACCCACACTCATTCAAAGAAGATTTTAGCATTGCATTCTGCTGTGATATTCTTCCTGCAGGACAACATAATGGCCATCTTTGAGAATCTGTCTACGACCATGAAAACACAGTCATTTCCATGCTTAATATAAGGAAGACCTGACATGTAAAACATGGAGATGGGTTCCCAAGGTCGACTAGGGGTAGGTAGCAGAGTATATAGGCCTTGCTTCTTGATGGTTGGTTTGGAAAATAAGCAAGCAGTGCAGGATTTGATGTACTTCCCAACATCCTGTCGAAGGTTCGGCCAATATAAATACTTTTGCAGTATTGCCACTATTTTCTTGACCCCCAAAATCCCAGCAAATTGACTGTAGTGTGCTTCAATCATCTTGGCACGCTCGGTTGAAGGAACACAAAGGTGTCCCAGGTGACATAGCAGTGCATCCTGAAGATGAAAATTTGGAATTTGTGTACCCTCCAAGAGTGTCATTTATGTGTGGTTGAATTCTGGATCGCTCTTGTAGAGAAGTGTCCAATCAAAATTCTCGTGCCCATAAGAGTTGAGAACAATGGTTAGCGCCATGATTGGTGATCGGCTGAAGAAGTCTGCAACATTATTGGTGTTTCCCTTATTATACTTCATGTTCAAATGAAATTGTTGCATGTAAGTGGACCACTTCTAATGGCGATTGTTCTGCAAATTCCCTTGTGTCTGTATGAACTGCAGGGGTCAGTGGTCTGTGTGGATGACTGTTTCCTTCCCCAAAAATAGATGCTTCCATTGGCGGCACGCCTGCACAATGGAATACATTTCTTTGTCATAAGTGGGATACTTGCGAACTGTGTCAGACAGTGTCTCACTGTGATATGCCACTGGATGCCCCTATTGAGTAAGAACTTCCCCAATAGCATAGTCAAAGGCATATGTCTCAACCTCAAATGGTTTTTGCAAGTCTGGTAATGTGAGCACTGGGGTGGATCAAAGGAAATGTTTCAATTCTATGAACGCCTTCTGTTGAGATTTTGACCAAAAGAATTTTTCTTTCGCTCCTCCCTTGGTGACTTGACTCAAGGGCCAAGTGATATGAGAGAATCCCAACATGAACCTGCGGTAGAAATTAGCAAGACCCAGAAAGCTGCAAAGCTATGTTAGATTGGTTGGGGTCGTCCAATCCCGAATTACTTGGATCTTGGTTGGATCCACATGCACCCCCCGTTCATAAATAATGTATCCCAGATACTGAACTTGGGTCATGCCAAAAGTTCACTTCTCCAACTTGGCACACAACTTGTGTTGTCGTAGTGTTTGGAGGACTTGTCGGATGTGGTGGAGGTGCTCTTCCCAAGTCTGGCTGAAGATTAGGATGTCATCCAAGTACACTACTAAAAATGAGTTGGTGAATGGCTGCAATATGTCTTCCATCAACCTCATCAAGGTTGCGGGAGCATTCTTCAACCAGAAAGGAATGACCAACCATTCGAAAGGCCCTCCTTGGATTTGAAGGAAATATTCCACACATCAGATGGTTTGATTGGATCCTGGTGATACCCAGGCTTCAAGTCGATCTTGTTGAAATATTTCGCTTCTTTGAGTTGATCCAGAAGGTCATCAATCCGTGGGATCAAGTACCTATTCTGGACAGTGATCTTGTTCAACACCCGATAGTCAATACAGAGTCTCCAAGTCCCATCCTTCTTCTGCACTAACATGATCGGGCTCCCACAAGGCGATGAACTCGGTCAGATGTGACCTTTCGGTAGTAACTCTGGAATCTGCCTCTTGATTTCATCGTTCTCTAGAACAGAGTGCCAATAGATCAGTCCATTTGGAAACGGCACACCTGGGGTCAGATCAATGGGGTGCTTGACTTGACAGTGCAGAGGCACCCCTGTGGGTGAGGTGAAGATGTCCCCGTACTCCTCCACGACCTTGTCCACTTGTTGTTGTTTTGCAAAATATCCCTGTCTAGAGGCCGTGGCCACAATCTTCTTCTTGCCCTGGGGGCATATCATCAAGAAAACAAATTTCTCAGTGTTGGAAATGAGCTTACTACATTGTTTTGCAGTAACCAAAGAGATAGTTGCAGACAGTGGTACCTCTAGTATCCTATACAACTTATTGCCCAAAGTAACAATAACAATGCGAGTCTGGGACTCATACACAACATGTCACTTCCACAAGTATGGTTGGCCTAATAATACATCACAAACATCAATAGGAGCAATGTCACATAATACCTCATCTGTGAAGGGCTTGATGCTATAGGGAAGGTGGCACTGTTGGCTGACGCGAAGATCATGTCCTTAGTGAAACCACCCGATGGTGTAAGGTTGTGGTCAACAAACCCAAACGCTTCAAGACCTCTACTGAAATGAGTTTCTTTTGGCTCCCACTATTGATAATGAACAATAGCGGGGAACCCTTTACCCACATCTAAGAGTGGAAGAGACGCTCCTCCTCTTCTGTATTTTCTGGTTCCTCCTTCTGGATCTTTGCAGTGGAAACAGTGGCATTGGGCTCCTCATCAATAATATGCTTCCATTTTTTATTCCCATTTTCAGGTTCTGATTCAGAGTTGGATCATGCATCTGATTCAGAATCCCTCATCTCAGCCACCAGTGACTGCTACGCCAGACACTCACTTGTGATGTGAGTGGAGCTCTTATGGAACTCACACAACTTTCCCGTGTCCTTCTTCGGCTTCGTGGTGTTGTTATTTTCTTATGGATTTGTTAGGTTATCTTCGGCTGCCATGCATTGGATTTGTCCTTTGTTCTGCGTTTTGGGGGCACCTTTCCCTTGATTTTGATTCACAGATCCAAAGTCTCGCTTCTTGTGTTTGAATTTTTGTTCAATCTTGGTAGCATACTAGTATATCGTACCAAGCGAGGAGATGTCAAGGAACTCCATTTCCTCTTGAATGTATCTGTGTAGACAACTAAATTACTTCAGCACTAAATTTTTCTCTGAATCTTTGATACCCAACTTTGTGCGTGGGGTATGGAATAGATTCGTCAGCTCATGTAGATCTTGATCCCTTTGTTGCTATAGTGTAGTCTATTGTATGTACTTGTCCTCATATCTCCCCACTGGATAATATTTTTCCTTGATGGAATCTCAGAAATAATTCCAAGTGGGTATGGCGGAGAACATAGATGGTTCTCCCTCATCCTTTTTCTCGCAGTAGGTTTCCCACCAGTCCTTGACATGGGGGGTAGATTTCAGGAGTGAAAAAAAAAGCACGCAATAGGGAAAGCACGCAACCGAGAACATCTCATTGTGATTCAATCCATCTGCCGTTCGCATCTATTTGGCCCTCAAATATGGGAATGCCAAATTTTATCAGACTTCCAGCACGATTTGTGCCCAAAGTGGTTTTTAAATGTAGATGCGCCGTAAATGGGTAGTCATGGGCTGATCTAGGAAAGTTGTCTATCATTAGGGAATTTGAGGTCTAAATGTATTCTGGTGAAATTGTAAAATAATAGGAAAAAATCTAATAAGATTTGATGACATCATCACCTTAGAGGAAAATGAAACTACTTTTCAATTCATATTAACCATCTCCTGCAGTTTTTCATTGAAGGTAGGATGTATACTAGCGGCACACTTTATTCCCCATCCAAGGAGTACCCATGTTGCATACTTTCGATGGGTCCTACTACACGAAAAATGAGAAATACATTAAAAAATGTGATTACAATCATGTTTTTTATGTATTTCTCATTTTTCATGTAGAAGAGTTCATCGAAAGTATGCAACATGGGTACTCCTTGGATGAGGAATTAAATTCCGCATCCAACGAGTACTCCCGCTCGAAATTTGAGTAAAAATTTTGGGAGATAAGTTTAAAATACGAGTTGAAAAAGTAGTTTTTATTATTTTATTATTTTTTAATATTTTTACTTTTTTACTCCAAAAATGGTGAATCATCCATTATGGATGACATCATCATCTTGAATCCTATTGGTTGTTATAAAGTTTATTTTTGTTGTACATTTTTCTTATGAGGCCCATTTTAGACCTCAAAATTCCCCTAATGCATCGTGTTCCTTTGTTTTTTGATGGCCTCCTCGAGCAATATTTTGATAGGATATCCTCCTCCCTTGTCTTTCTTTTCATCCCCAATGGGTAGGCGTTGGGGTTTGTGAGGCTGATCTTGCAAAGGTTCAACCAGATTGAGCTCTAAATCCTTATACCCCGACCTTGTTGGGGACATGCAAAGAAGGAACGAGAAAGAGAAGACCGCTCTGATACCACTGATCCAGATTTATGCAAGAACACAAAAAATACACATATAACCATAAATATAAAAATGCAACGGAAATAACACTTCATTTAATTAATATCAAATAACTAAAATTGGTTTACAGACATAATTAAAATAAACTAGCTAGGGAAATGGTAGCTTATCTCTGAGAAGGGATGTGGTGGCTACAGGCCTCTAAACTCTGTGTTACAATGAGGCTCGAAGGCCTATATATTATTTAGAAACAATAGAAAACCCTAAAAATCCAAAAACCTAACACTAGGAGATGAAACGCCAAAATATGGGCCCCGTCGGGGTAAATATTCACATCAATTTCCCGGGGTCGTTACTTTGGCGTACTATCTCCGTTTGACACACATGATACATCGTTAGAAGATCTATCTGAGGACTATAAGTGTTGAACATGAATATCAATTTTTAAATGGAATCATATTAGCCAGAAAAGTGATGACCAAAAAATGTCGTTTAGGGCCTCAAAATGGCTCCAAAAGTTTAGGACTCAAAAAACTGCTAAAAATAGTAAATTGTGCTATAATTACGGAAAATGAAAAACTAAAAGAAACAATGGTGGGGCCCTAAGTGGAATAGGTGGGTGGCCACCAATATCCACCTGGATCATTCCTCCCCCCTTAGGAAGCAATGGTCCCCATTGCGTTGAGTTCCTCCATGAGATGAGGAAACTTCTATTGAACTTGATCCCTGGTGAACCACTTGCCTTGGTGTAGGATTTGGCCAACTTTACCACCCGATACAGTTGGATCTTCTGCTAGCAAGTGTTCTTGATTTTCATGTCCATGATACAATCTGTGGTAGAATTCTCCATGCAGTCTGAGCTTAACTTTGTTGGTGTGAATTGTTCTACAATGTCAGCGGTGTCCAGTAGAGGTGGGAAATAGGGCTGAAGGCGATCCACATTGAATACTGGGTGTAGACCAAGGAATGGTGGAATAATGAGCTTAAAGGAATTATTCCCTACATCCTTGGTGATGGTGTATGGCCCATATCGGAGCGAGCAAAGCTTGTGGTGGGGTCCAGTGAGGTGCTCCTCCTGCAAATGTAGCCACACTTTCTTGCCCACCTGGAAGTGGTGTGGAACCTAATGTTGATCATGTCATTGCTTGTACTTAGCATTGGCTATGTTCAATACGTCATGAACCTGCTGGCGGACGTGATGAATGTGCTTAATGAAGTTGTTCGCTTTTTCAACTTCAGACTAGACATGAGCCAAATCAGCGTGAGTAGCCACAGATGGCATGGCTACATCAATGGGACATAGTGGCTAGAAATCCATGCCCACCTGAAAGGGGTTGTGGCCTTTTGAGCTTTGGAGAGCCCAATTATAATTGTGGTGTACATAGGGAAGGCTCTCATATTTAGAACATAATCATGCTTTCCAAAGAAGCGATGCCCAAAAAACGTCGTTTAGGGCCTCAAAACGGCTCCGGAAGATCAAGACCTGAAAAACTACTAAAAATAGTAAACTATGTTATAATTAAGGAAATTTAAAACTGAAAGAAACAATGGTGTGGCCCCAAGTGGAATAGGCGGGTGGCCACCAATATCCACCTGGATCATTGCTTCATGGGTTTCATGAGAAATTTTTTATTATAAGCTAAATAGATTTCTTCTTGATGTCTATTAAGGTTTTTGTCTTCTAGGAATAAAGATAATTAGGTGTCATATGTATGGAGGATCTAGTCAAAATAAATTCTCCAAGACCTTGAAAAATGAATCGTGATTGAATGGATCTATCAGGCCTTACTCAAATGCTGAAAGATAAGCTTAAATGATGTATTAAAGTCGTCCTTCAAATGGTTGGTTAAGTCGGACTACAAGCTAAATGGCAGGTCAGCCTAAAGATAATGTAATTATTTTTATATATACCTCTATTCTGCGATCATTTGAAGACAAGTTTTTCAATCATCTCTGAAACAGAAGTGTGGATTTTTGGACAAGTTTTCGTGTGGATCTTTCACAAGTTTCAGGACATCCTTGTATCTTACTGTGATAGGTGCCATCGTAGACTGAACCAGGAGTTCGAATTTTCCATCTGAAACATTAGTGTGGATAATCCTAAAGTAACTACAGCGTGACAATGTTAATTCAAGGGAATTTTTTTTGTATTGAAGTGCGGATATTTCCAAGAATAGTTTGTAGACTATTGTGAAGTAAAAATTGCATATAAAAGGTGACATTGTTATTCGTCTCCACTTCAAGAAAAATTTGGAACAGTGGTTAAGGGAAATATTTTAGATATTCCAAAGAGAAGGAGAAGTGAGAAAGTGACAGAAAGTAGGAAAGTAAATTTGTTATTTACTTTCCTAACTTCAACTTATATACTTCTCAAGTAATTGAAGTTTCAAAGGAAGTGTCAATGCAGAACAGTGCAACTTGGTGAATAGAAGAAGGATCGGCATTGAAGGACATAAAATAAGTAAGGACAAGGTCTTGGATGCATATATATAGGTCAAGGGTCTAATTCTTGGTCATGGTACTGGTCACCTAAAAATCTATAAGAATAATTTCTCGTGGATTTTCCTCTCCAAGAGGGAGAGGTTTTGCCCTGAATCTAGGAGCATAATTCTTGTGTCTCATGTCTTTTGATAATTGAATTGAAGAAAGATTTAATAAGCTAAAAAAGGGAAGACATAAGTAACTCAATTAAACTCACAAGTCATTATCAAGAAGAGAATTTTGTATTAATCACAACCCCTCAAAATTCCCAACATGTCTCCCACAGACTCAGAGTCTCAAGATTTTCTTGTTTTCAAGAGAAGAAAGAAGACAAATCCTTAGGAAAAAAATATTATTGACATTAAATATGATACACAGACCACCAATCAAGAAGAATCATCAAAGGAGAAGAAGTCACACTACAGTTGTTCTAGCAGGTTTACCAGACAACCCTTTCTCAAATGTTGAAGATTTAACACAATCACCTATATATTCTACATCTCAGATGGGAACACAGGTGAATATATTTGCAAGATACAAGGAGATAAAGAAGAATAATGAAGCTTTGAAAGCAACAACATATTCATATTTTTGGAAACAAATTGCTACTACTCAACACATGTTTTTGTCTGCATTTGACACAGAAAAGGGAAAATTTCAATTAGCTTTCCTAGAACCTACAGTTCCAGTCCCTAGAAGTGTAGAATATTATAAAGCTTCAATATTTTATGTTGATACTAAAAAGGTTCATGCAATTTATCAAATCAATTTTCATAAGAAATCAGGTGAGAATATTTATTCAACACCGAATAGTTCAGCTATGAATTCCTCAAAGTTACAAGCCTCTTTGAATAATATGTATTCACAACTGAAGATAGAACAAATGTCTTCTCTAGCCAAAGTCACTGGAACCAAATATTGTGAAGATTTAATATTAAAAATAGGATATGATCCTGGTAATTTTAAATCATCCAAGGAGATTATCAACAATAAAAATGCAGATATTCAAGCTCTTAGGAAACAACTCAAATTCCCAACCACGGAGCATTCTCAAGCCAAAGAAGTAACCAATCTAGAGATAGAGAAAGAAAATATGTTCAAGATAATAGTTGAACAAAATGTGTAGATTCAAAAAATGGAAACAAACATCGAGGCATTATTTCAATAAAAGAAATAGTTGGTAGAAATAGGTATATCAACACAACAAGAAGTACAACAACTAGAAGAAACATCCACTACAGTTTCTTCTGAAAAAATAGTCAAATATTTGGGAGAATTATCATTAATAAATAATGAAAATGAAAATTTAATGACAACATTATCAAAAATGGAGGAAAACAAGATCAAAGAAGATAATGCATATTTGGCAGAAGTGTAGAAAAATTTCAAAACTGGCTCAACAAATTGAAAAATATGATAAGCACTCTTTTATAGCACAAATGTTGGAAAAGGCTAAATAAAGTATATGTCAAAACATTAATGCCAATATCACATACCTGTGGCCATCATTTTATATTATGTTTGATCAGGAAGAACTAGTACAAAATGTCAAAGCAGAAGCTGAGCAAACAAAATTCGAGATTGAACAGAGGCCAGAAAAACCACACAAAATTATCAATATTTTGAACTTCAAGACTAAATATGAGCTCGAAGAACTCCAGATTCAAGATAGGACAAGCACAATTGTGGAAGTAAAGAGAGATATGACTAATAATAACCTTATGATATAACTAGAGAATAAATACAAGGAATTGGAATTACAAGTGAAAATATATAACATAAAATTTAATACATTATAAGAGAAAGGACTTCCAGCCTTAAAAGCCTCTAATGACAAATTGATCTCATTAGAGAACTGCAAGGAAATGTTATGTGATATAGCTGCAGATACTTCCATATTTAACAAAGTAAGAGGAACAATAAGTGGAGAAGCTTTCTTGGATGGCCTACAATATGATCTTCATATTTAGCATGAAGTCCATCATTTATTCCTCAATAAGGAAAATTTTCAAACATACACAGAAGTAGATGAAAGAATTCGAAGTATGGTGAATTTTTATATTCCAAGTGAAGAAATATGGGATAAAATTTTTGAGCTTTTTGAGTGAAATCTAACTAGAATCCTAGAATTTTGTAACAATTAGACAGGAGAAGCAAAAATGTAACTACAATTAGGAACAATATTCCTCAAAGTGTGAACAGAACATCTGAAATAGTCCAATGTTCCTATTATTTTATTCTATTTTTGAAATATTTGTATCTTTGATAGATGTTATTTTGTAAATAATTTTATTTGGAAGTCTCAATTGAGTGTGAGAAAAAATATATAAATATTTTGTAAAACGACTTAGAAGAGGTTGGATAATGAAAAAGAGAAGAATTTTTTTATTGTAAGCTTTGAACTTTACTTGAAGTAAACAATTTTAGAAGTACAGAGGCAGTTTTGTTCCAGGATTCTTGTGTCGAACAAATTGTGACGTTTTTCTCATGTTAATTTGTTTTTCTTTATGAGTATTCACATATATTTTCTTTCCTAATTGTTGCAAGAAGATTAAGAGTTGAATTTACTTATTTTTCTATGCTCTGGCTTGTCTAAAAAAATCTTAATGTTTTCCTTTTTAGATTAATTATGAAATTCATTTAAACGTGTTTTATATTTAATTGATCATTTGTTTCTTCATCTCAGCCACACCATAAAATACCTTAAGATCCAGAAGTTTTCCTACCTCGCCCTACTTCAGCTACTCTGTCAATTTTTGATGGATTACCAAGAATTTTGAGTGACTCCATGCGCAATATAATTTTCCTTCATTTTACAACCAAAACTTTAAAAAATATATCTTGACTTTAATATCTACCCTAAAATCTTGAAAGCTAAAATTAAATCATACAGAGAGAGTCCTTTATGAAGCTGGAAGGGCTAGATCCCAGATTTAAAAGTGGTTTGTAGTTACCTCTGCATTTTCTTTTTTAGCTTAGGAAAACTACGAAGTGCTAACAGGAGGCATTTGGGTCCCTCCTGAGAACGCAACACATGTTCTTGTGGCAGCCCACCAAGGCCCAAGACTTTATAGCACAGTGTCAAACACTACCAGTTCTCATTTAGCATCTCACTATTACCAATCACAAATGCCTCGGGAGTATTATTCTCAGATGAATATTTATTCCCAACTACAACTCCCACATCATGGTTACTGTGAACAACATAAAACTCCTTCATAGTCTATAATCTCTCCCCAAGGCCCTTTACAATTAACTAGACAACCATCTGTGGATGGTGATAGAGAGGACAGTGTTGGAGAAGATGGAAAATCTAAGAATTCTAATTGGAAAGGAGAAAAAAATTCCAAAAAAGTGGGGGTATAAAATATGGGAAGGGGTTTGTTTCTCAGAAAACAACCATTGCAGTCTGTAGATGGAGATGAAGAGGAAAACATAGGTAGTTAAACTACTCTCAAATTCTAGGTTATTGATTTACATATTTTTATCCGGAGAAAACTTGACTTCAGATGGAATTGGGCTTCATTACACAACACTATTCCATAAATTTTCAATCAATGTAGAGCTTCCATAAACTTTCAATCAGTGTAGAGCATCAAAGACTTACATAATTTTGATTGTTTTGTTTGGAATCTCTGACAGAGTCTCTTTTTATCTTGAGGTGATTCATATTCATATTTTTCCATCGGTAGTTGTATCTATTAGTATGTTCCATATCTGTCTTAAGAAGGGTCTTCTATATTCATGGGAATTCTTCATGAAGTTTACCTTAAACGACAATATATAACATACTTTGTTCTTGACTTCAAATGCAAGCATGTTATATTGGATTGATGAATTGAGATGTAAAATATGTTAATATTTACTTCTAACGAAATATTAGTTTAAATTTTTACTTTTCCTTTTTCATGTGCGTACCCAACATGAAACTTATAGTGTAAACAATTGCAATGAAGCTTTTCAATTCAGAATATTGAAATGGATGACATTATTAAACAAAAGGAAGGAAATTGTTTACAAGGTTCTAATATTCGAAATTGTCAGTGTTGCATTGTTGCATTTGATTGAGAAATTAAATTTGTCCGAGTTGGTTCATTTGATATCCATCATTGTTAACAGATAATCCATCTCAGCAAATCCCTATTGTAACATGTTCATGTATAATAACACTTATATTGCAACAACATTTTGTTGTTTAACAACGGATTTAAAGACCTTATTCAATAATATTAAGATTTCTCTCGCTCAAATTGTAACATATCACACACGTCTTCACACTATGCTCTTTCTCCATAAGTCATCGAATTATGATGTTTCCTTTGCAACATTTGGTGCAATTTCCAGTTTTTATTTCCCTTTTAATCATCCTCTTCGCCTTTTTTAAATAACATGTCATTTTTACCATTCATTCTTATCTTCAAACTTCTTCTTATTTCAAAATTCCATGAAAAATATAATAAAATATAATACAACACTTAGTTACCTCAACTAAATATAAGAAAATATTATTATAAATAAAAGTGATATCCACCATTTAACTAGTAAATAAACTAGAATTTGGAATTATTTCAATTTTTCAAATATATATATCACGTTGAACTTAGAGTTCTTCTTGATATATCAATATCAAAATAAAATTACAATAATATAAATTAATCAATATTATTATTATTTTTAATTTAATTATAAATAATATATTATATTTATATAATCAAAATGCATTTTAATAATATCAAAATAATTTTTTAAAGTAAAATCCATAAAAATTTGAACCCATGACCTATTACAAAAAATGCCTTAAAAATGTATCGACTCACCATCAATCCCAAGCTCATGAGTTAATAATATTAAGATAAAATTATATTAATAAAAAATAATTATAAATAATATTTTATATTTATACAATCCAAATTCATACTAGTATAGATGTTTTTTTTTAATTGTAATAATTATATTCCAACCGAAAACATGAATACGCTATTTTTCATACATCTCTTCTTAAGGTGAAAATTACATTATGACACACCCAAGAGCTTCATATCACAAATAGAAATCCCCATAGAAATCCCAAAACATAGAACTAAGAGACTCGGGAGAAAAATGCTTATCCCAATAGAGATATCTTGGAATACCAACTACAAAGCCTGCAATCCTGGAATTAATTACCAAGAAAGGGTCTGGGTTTTTCCTTCTTCCCTTTTCTCCATTGAACATCGATTCAAGCCGCTACATCAACCCACCTTGCTACAAAAGAATTAGTGGCCGCATTGACTTTATACAGTTCCAATGCCACAGACTCATCGTTGTTTTTCATTTCCTTATCATTGTCAGAAATGTTTGAATCATGAGTTTGTTTATGTCCACTTATTATAGCCACAACCATGGATGAATCATTATCTTGCTCTGTCCTTGGCTGGTTCTCCCTTTCTCTGTCATACTAGCATAAATTTAAAAGAACGAAATTAAACACATTAAATAGTTTTTCACTAGTTACATACAACATTAGTCACATTAAACAATTTTATATAATATTTGATAATTTACATTAAATACATATAGGTGTTTAGTGGACTGAAAAATATTAAGTCATTGTTTATAGTGACATATAATATCGACTAAGAGCTATTATTTTTGTTGTACACAAATAATTTTTATGGTTTTAAAATGTCAACATTGGGTTTTTGTTATAAATTTTCAGTGACATCATAGCATCGTTGCATGCCCGCTACATTGGGTGAGGGTTATCATTAGTTCTGTGCACGAGATCTGCACATATGAGAGAGTTGCGCGTTGATGCTAGGAAATTGGTTTGTTATTTATTTTATAATAATGTGAGTACATGGTTAATATGATAGGGAATTAGATGGTTGGGAAGGCACATTATCCTCTACATATGTGCACACACTCCTAACTGAAGTTGCCTATTCATGAAAGGTTTGGAAACTACTCTAAATTCAATGCGTAAGTGTAAAACAACTTTGGATTCCCCTCCCTCTTCTAGTTAGTCCTCTTTGTCCACTCTTCCAATGATTAGAAGCTCCAATGTGTTGAGTATGTGTTATATCCTTTCCATGACTAGTCCTAGGCATTGTTACATTGTGTCATGAAGAGCGGGGGGGTCGCAGGTGTCGGCCCCTCCTATTGGGGGGTATCGCCCCCCTAAACATTGCCCAGAGAAATATATATATAGACCTAAGGATGGTGGGCAGACCTACTCATGGTTTTGCACATGGTTTTCGTGCCTGGTTTTTTGGCATGATGGTTTTTCCCATGGTATTTTGTAGATCCAGTCATGGGAACTACGGTTATGTTCTAATCTAGGGTTAATGGAATGGGGTTTATGAATTCTTTGACATGTATATAAGGTATTGTAAAATTGAAAGAAATATAATGAAAAAATCAATCTGATTTTCTTGATTTGGGTTCCAGGAGAAAATCTTTGTGTATATTTCTTTTTTATTCTCTCGTCATTGTATATTTGTTATATTTCAAGAATTTGTTTGCAGGTAATTTTTGTACAACGTTAAAACCTACACAATGATGCCTAAATATAAATCTGAAATGGAGGTTTGAATTGGATACATATATCGTTACGAATGATAAAATCAAAGGCAGGTCGACAATGTCCAGATTCTATTATGAACGAGGTTTGGAAACATAATTTTTAACATAAGTTGTCGCCTGGGTTGACACGGTTCTTCAACAATGAGAAATTCTAAAATTCAAAACTCTAATATATGGAATAGACATTTTAAGAGAAAAAAATGAATATATTAGGCGTAAACATATGAATTTTTCATCTTATAATTCCAATGGTTTCATAAAATTTGATCCGATTAAAATTTGATCCTGAGGAAAACAATGGGGCACGCTCATAAGTAAGTTCTGGGGAGACTTACATCTGGGGTTCCGAGACTTATTTTATCTAGGATTCACATTCGTGGTTTCGGGACTTATTTTATCTAGAGAGACTCGTATCTAGGGTTCCAAGTCTTATTTTATATGAGATCCTTTCGACATGGTCGTTCTAGGTGTCCATGCCTCCACATACCAAGAGTTTAATGCAGGTGCGATTTTCCTAGATAGTCATGAATTATGTTATATTCATTTTTTATAAGGTCAAAGTGGATAGAATCCATTCATGGTATTTTCCATGGTATTCACCCATGGTATCAGCCCATGATATCTGCCTTCGTTTTTTGAAGAAAACAATAAAATAAGGTCCATCTAACCTATAAAAAGGGATAAGGGCTAGACATAGGTATTGTTAGCACTGGTATTTGCATCCCACCTGTCCTACCTTATTTTACTTTTCTTTCACCTCATCGTCGTCATTATCATTGACCTCGCTTCTTTTTTTAACCATTTTTCCCAAGGGTGCCCAAGTCATCATTGTTCACAAGCACTAAACCTTAATTTCCTGTCCCACTAGGCTAGGGTTTGCTATGGAATCAGAGACATGTGAGAAGAGAAGGCATGAGGTAGGTCATATCAGCAAGTATGAGGCCATTCCAAACTCATAAACATCATGTCTCCATCATTTTCCAGGAAATTATTTCAAGATTCAAGCCATTTGCCACTCATAGGGCCAGTTCCACTTAAAACTATGTTTTCAACTAAACAGAGATGAATTTTACACAAGTGAGAGAGGTTTTTGTCCCTAATAGGCCAAGGAAGAAAAAAATCCTTCATTTTTTACACAGGTATCATGGTTTTTGAGAAATGTCAAAGATACAGGTGCTACAAGAGGTTTGGTGCATTTCTGGAGAGACTTTGGGAAGTACATTTTTCTCATAGCTGGAGTGTCCAAATGACTTTCTTGATGAGTCAAATGATAACCAGACAAAGAGATATTTCCAATGAGCTATCATGAGCTCAATTTGGAGTTGAGGAAGACCTCAAAAAGTTGTCTGCACCAACACTCTGCATTTCAGCATCCTCATTCAACACTTTTTTACCAGTCTTGGGAAAATAATTTTTTGACAAGGAAAATAAACTCCAAAAATAAAACCAAAGGTATATTTGGAAATTAGACAGGATAAGCTTTCTAGAGACCTATCCTGGGCCCAATTTGGACACCTGAAAGACCTCCAAATGTGGTATGTAAAATGATGTTGTAGGGGCGCTACGCGTTCAAGAATGGTGTTGCGTGTTTGAGATGAGTAGCTGTGCATTTGCAATGGTCACTGTGCACTTTCTCAAAAAGTAAAAAAATTGTCTTTCAACCTCCCAATCCATCAACAAATGCAAGATCTTTGCATGGGTGTTCTTCAAGGCTCCATTGATCAGTGAGTAATCTTGGCATCATCTCATTAAATATATTTTATGCTTTGTAATCATTTGGAGTGTATTTATAAGGAAGAAACCCTAGTTTTCATTTCAAAAATATATTCCCTAAATTTTCATATATTTCCCATATATATTTTCCATATCCCTATTTCTTAAAGCAATACCATTCCTAATACATCTAAATCCTAGGTTTTTCACTAGCCTAGGCTCCCTTACATATTCCCATTTCCTTCATTTCCCCACACCTCCATTCACTTCACACTCCTTCATTTAATTCATCATCTCCCTAGGGTTTTGACACCAAATACATCATGGAAATCTAGTAGAGGTGAAATTAGCAAGCCTAAGAGGGCTGATTTGGGCACATTGGCATATACCTATCAGAGAGGTCATAGGCACATGTTTGCTTCACTTGGAGTGAAAGGGGCCATGCCTTCTTCATCAACACAACAGGTAAATAAAGGTAAGGAATAGGTAATAGAGCTAAACATTGATGATAAGGAGGGAAAACATGAGTCTGAGCATGGATTTCAGCTGATTGACCTAGGTGAGGAAGATGAGGAAAAAATCACCAGTGCAGTAATCAAAGGCAAAGAAGCAAAGATTAGTGAACTTCGAGCTAATCTTGAGAGAGAAAAATATGTGATTGACTTTATTGAGCAAGAAAATCAGCAGTTGAAAACTAAGCAAATCATCAATGAGGTAAAAACCATCAAAGAAAAAAGAGAGGCAGAGGAGACCTTGGAAATATTTGGTGAAAGTGATGTTGAGGAGGATTAGCCTCCAAGAACAAAACCAAATACTATAGGGCTGAAGATAGCTTTAGCTCGGGAAAGACAGAGAGAAGCTGAGTTGGTAGAGTAACTCACACCAAGTGAGATGCTTGCCCTAGATATTAGAAAAGACAGGGAATCATGGCTTGATAGAGCCAATCTACATTTGGAGAGGTTGCTAGAGAAGGCCAACAAGTACAATGAATTTTTGAGGACAAGAGTCACACTTCATGCACGGAAAGAGAGAATTGCATTGGCCAAGCTCAAAAGAGCTAATGCTAAAATTGAAAGTTTAACAAAGAAAGGGGAGAAAGAGAGGTTAGATATACTTGCTGAGGTGTCTCTTCATGCCTCAATAACTTGATAAGCAATTAACCTCACAAATTTTGGTAAATTTTGGCATATTTTTCACTTTTGGTCATTTATGTGTTTTTCAAAATATTTGCATGCAGAAATTTTGCCAAAGGCACAGCGACCTGGACGCTGCGTTATTTTTTGGGGACTCTAATTCCAAATGGCCACCACCAGCAGGTTTATAATGATGAGGACATCAAACCTATAAAGTTTCAAAAGATTTGGAGGAGAACTGGTCCCTCAAACATGCAAAAAACTACCTAAAAATCATGTTTCTGCCTCCTTTTTGACCTGGTCGCTGCGCGTTTACCAATCCTGGGAGATTGGATTTTTGACATGGAAAATCAAAACCATTTTGAATAATGAATATATATATAGAAACTAGACTCAAAGAGATTTCCAATGAGCTATCGTGGAGATGATGTGGACACCGGGAAGGCACTCAAAACTAGCTTTCAAAACAAGTTATTTTTCTTGCTTAGACGCTACGCGTTTGCCAGAAAATTGCAAATTTTTACAATCTTCAGAAAATATTCTTCAGTTTGACTTTTCATTTTGGGAAATTTAATTTTACTGATGTAAATGTTCAATATGAATGCAAAATTTATGTTTTTACTTTTATCTAAGGTAGATACATTAGGTAAGTCATCAGTTGAGGTCAAATGAATCAGTTTCTTCTCTTTTAGAGGCAAGTTGTTGGGTCTTCCTAGTCTTTAGATTCTTATTCGGAATTTGGTGGAAAATAATCCTCATCTCATGGATTCGACCCCCTGAGGCTAGGATGAGATTTTTTTAGGTCTATATCTTCTTCTTATTTCTCATTAGTCGGGGTTGGACTTAGTTGGATGCTTGGTTTTTGAAGAGACATATTTTGTATCAGTTCTGAGCAAGAATATTAATCAAATTTGCAACTATTTTTATAGGATCCATGCGGTATGGTGTTTGGTTTCAGTTTATCCTTTTTTTCTCAGTTTTTGGAATGTTTTGTTTATTTCATCCATCATTTCATTTCTATTAAGTGAATGTTTTCAAATTTGATGAACATAATCCATAATTTCTATGCTCTGTTTTGGGTATATATTCACAATCTGTAACTTCTTTAGTTTAGAAAGAAACCATGATTTCACCATTCTCTTTCTAACTCCTCACATGTCTTGATCATCCCACCCATTGAAATCCTAAAGTGCTAAATCACTATGCCTACCTTACCCCATAGAACACCCTGCAAATTTTGACCTAATTTTCCTTGCCCTGACTGCTTTGCTCCTTCTAATCCGGCACAACCCTATACAATCAAAATCAAAAACACTGAGCTACTATACCTAGCCTAATATCTTCTTTCCTCAGTCATCTTGACTGTTATTTTTGTGGAGAGAGCCCTCTCCTTTCCTAGTAGGGCTAGGTACTTGGCTAAGCGTGGTTTGTGGTTACCTCGAAATTGCCTTCTTCAAACTGAGGTTCAATCCGAGTGATAAAATTTTTGCGACCATCCTGGGGAGAGAAAGATCAGATCTTCCCTAGGAAAGAATGACAAAATTTAGATCTAATTGTTGATGGTGAACAACAGTTGGACACATATGAAGGTTGAACCATTCATCTCGCAACTACATTGACTGAAAGATCCATAAAATCAACATTTCATGGCAACTCCACTGCATGAAGATCAGTAGCTTCAAGAATTTTCAAGATGGAAATAGTTGCAAGAACGTATGCTCCCATGAGCCGAGATCACATTCCAGGTTTCCCAAATAAAATTCCTAAGGTATATTGGCAAAGGAATTTGCCTATGTTTGAAGATGATGATATGAATGATGGTTATTTACATCTGGTTAAATTTCACATGCATACATGCTAGTTGGAGGTTGAATTTCCTTAATATTTTCTTTTAAAGATGTTCATGGCTTCTCTTGAAGGAAAAGCACGATCTTGGTATGAAGGTTTTCCACCTACCAGTATTTGTTCTCTTGGAGTTTTCCACTCAATATTTTATGAAGAATACAATAATTCCTACCCTTCTTTGTCTTTGGTTAATAATTATTGTGATCAATTTGAGGTTTTCATTCAAAACCTAGAGTATTTTTATGATGATAATGAGTTCATGGATGAAGAGATCTTGGAGGCTTTGCATGAAAATCCATTTCATCACCAAAAAGAGAAAGTGTTTTCTCTCATGGAAGAAAACGATGATGTATATTGTCTTGATGCTCATAAAGACTTCCCACGGGAGAAAATTCTTGTAGCAGTACAACAATTTGATCAACCAAAGGTTAAAGAAGATATTCAACATCCTTTTGAATCTTTAGGAGAGATAGAAGACAATTACTGTGTTATCGAAAGAAAACAAAGAGTGCTTTCTCCGCTATATGAAGATGAGATAGTTCAGGAGTATCATATTACAGCCCAAGCTAATGCAGGTTTGCAGTGTTCACATAGTCAAGAAAGTGTTGGTAAAACTTCTTCCATTTTTTAAAATGAAAATATAAGTTTAAATGAGGACAATCCTAGAACTTGATTTATAGATCAACATGAAGAAAGACAATCTCCTTTTTCAATGTACATATTTGATGAAGTTTCTCCTAAACCTGATTTGCTTAAGTATGATAAATCTAAAGATAATTTCGATGAGGAGCTTGCTGAAACTATACAGGAAATTTTTGTAAGTAAACCAATTTATGATGATAATGATTCCCTGCATGGAGATCAGCTAACAGATATTGTTTTCTTTCATGAAGATGATAGGGTTGTCATTTTTTATAATCATGAAGAATATTTCTTGTTTAAGGATGAATTATACTATGAATTTGATGAGTATGAACCAGAGAGAGACAATATGCCAGAGAAAGAATCATAGTTGCTCATGCTTCAATAATTTGCAGCCAACACTCAGATAGCAGAAAGTCATACTTCCCTATGCTCTCCTATGGATCAACAACCAAGTATTCCTTCAGATCAGAACGAAGGAAGTACTTGTATTTTCGCTGCTGAATCTCAAGACAAGGTAATGCTTTAGGATTTTCAAGATCCCTTCGGTAGTGTTTTGCAATCATTTGAGAAGTTGAATATTGTTCTATTTGTAAGCATAAGCCTTGGGTTCAATTTTTATTATGAGTTGCCTACATGTATATCATTCTGCCTGCTCAAGTAAAATAAGAGCAGAACTTCAGTAAGTAGCCATCTCCTGGATTGGTTACACTAGAAGGATCATTTCATCTAATCAGCAATTGTGCAACAGATTATAGTAGGTTGGTATCATTTCAATTTGATTTTATTTTATTTTCAGGAAGTGTTGACAGAATTCATCAAGGTTTGAAGCCCGAGGTGAAGGCCCTAAGGCTTTGATGATCTGTTAGTGTGGGTTGAATTTTTCAGTATATTTTCAGTTTCTGTTTACATATTGGACTCCATTTCCCAATGGATAAGGCACTAATCAACCAGTTCCTAGAGGTTTGCGGTTCTAGACACCTCCTTCGGAGCTATCTCCCCCAGCAAGAGCTTATGTTAGCACTGTTATTGTTTCGGGAAATAATTCCCTAGAGGTCTTTGGGTCATAAACCTCCACAGATCGGGGCATACTATTCAAGAAGGACTCACGCAACCAAAATTGTACGCTAAAACTAGATATTATCGGTTGTATAACTCACCCGTAGATCCTACGTTTGATGTAGATCCCGCGGGGTCCAAACCCCCAACAACTCTTCTTCCTCTTCAACCTGAAAATCAAGAAGAAACGTGCATGGAAATCTAGTTGTACAGCATATATCTTTCCTAAATGTCAGTATAATCCATGTGAAACATCATATAAACAATAATAAATGTTTAATTAACAGCCTTTTCACATATATAAGCAGATATTAACACGTGAATTCGGAAACAAGATGGTTCTTCTTCATTACGAATAGCATGTACAATAATAGAAAGGTGCAGAGATCACCTGAATCCTTCCAAGATCTTCGAACAGACCGTCATCTGGATCCGTCTTGCCCTTGCCTCGCTAGGATTCTTCCAATACTTGTGCACACGAGATGACATATAAGCTGATGAACATCTCCAGGAAACAAGGGTTTCCTATAAATACCTGGGAAGTGTAGGAGGCAAGGGAAATCAGACTTGAATTGGGCTCTAACAGAGTATAATGTCTATAATTTTTCTCCCCCCCTTAGGCCATGCATATGAGGGGCTTTTATACTCCCTCAAAGTAGTTTCATTCAGTTGGAAACAGTTGGCCATGGGCTGGGGTGGTTGAATTATAGGAATAATCATCAACCCAACCTCAAAAATAATGTTTTTATATATTTTTTAATGATTTTAATGGCATACGCGGAAAATTGTCTTTGGACTCGCGTATACACGCGGAAAAGTCTGGGCATATCTGCGTATGGGTTTTGAAACACTGTTTTTTATGAAATTTTATCCAAGTCTATGGGAAAGGGTGCCCAAGGCCAAAGAGACAATCATGAATAACATGAGGGTGAAAATGATGTTATAACAGATGCCCCCTAATATATGAGGTCAAAAGGGGTACATGATGGCCGAAATGTATTATGTTCATAGAAAGAACTTCGTGAGGACAAGAGAGGACTTCACCAGATTTCAGCCTGCCAAAAACCAATGAGAGAAAACAGAGAGTCAGCTCATGTCTAAGGCGAGCATACCCATGCTCAGTCAAAAAATATATGCATATATAAGGTACAGAATAGATCCAGAATGTATACAAGTATAGCTGAACTGAAAGTACATAATGAATCATCTGAGCACGGCCCGGAAGTACAATTTGGAATCAATGTCCAAGTATCACATATATCAAATTGATCAATGATGCTAAAAATAGATGTCTGATCACAAAAGTAACGAAATCTCCATGTACCAAATCATAAGGGGTGGAAAAGATGGTACAATCATGCAACTCGGGAGCCAACATATAGGATGTTTTTGTACTGACACTGTAACATATAAGGGTGGAAGGCATCACTGGTAGAAATTGAATGTACTGTCAAAAGTGAACCGAAAGATGCTGATGCAACCCGAGGTCTTCACCGATCTCTATGGCACAATTCTACACAATGGGAATAAATGAGCTGAATTCAACCATGTGAGAAATCGTTTGATTACCGGTCAATAATGTATACCGTTAATAAACGCGAGACGACCCACCGATAATGATAATGAGTGTCAAGGTGCCCCAGTACAATCTAAAAAGTGCGAATGAATGAGTTGAAGTCGAACACTTGGAAGAATCTACCAATCAGGAGGCAATGATGAATCCTCACTGTCGATAGCGAAGAGTCTGCCAATGATGACTGCAAACCCTAAGGTACTGACAAAAGACTCTAGATCTTATTCCCAGAGCAATGAGTCGGAGTCGATGGGAAAAGATCTGCTGCAAGGAAGGCATTAAGGCATCCCACATCAGTCCAGCGCGAGTGTAACCCGCAGGCCAAGATTTGGAAGGAATCAGACGAAGCAGAGTGACGGAACAAGCAGAAGTATGTTTGACATACACAGAGATGGAACCTAGCACATGGAAAACCCACTGAACCAAACAAATAATGAAAGGCTGTCACCTGGCAGACCTCAAATGGTCGGAAGTGGAAATCGTCACACCGTCCACGTGCCTGTCATCTCGCAACTGACGTCGAACACAAGGAAAACCACTCAGTCAAAGACCCATAATGATGATCAAATGCCGAGCACAAGGTCACCTATCAATAATGGAAATAGGGCCAGGGTGCGGCTCTAGGTTTACTCTTAGAGCAATATGTCGTAGTCGATAAGAGACAAACCCGCTAGCAAGAAGTCAATGGAGACCTTCTCAAACCAGCACGAGCAAAGACGAAACATCTGATGTGATAGAACAAGATACTAACAATACCGGGAAGGCCGACTAAATAATAAGTCAAGAGACACCGCAGAATGGCTGACTCTGGTTGAACTTCCCTTGAACAAAAGCATGAATCGTGATGACCATGGCAGTAAATAATGACACTGTGTAAGTCTGTTATGCAAGAGGCAAAAGAAACTCTCCATATGATTGGAAGAGATAACCAACCGGAGGAGGACTGACCAGTGAAACAAGGTAACAGCTAAACTTAGGTCCAAACTAAAACAATCCCAAATGAAGGAAATATATAATGGTATGTGCTTTGTTCAAGGGCAACAAACAAATACTGTACTTCCATCAAATTATGAAGTAACATCCCATTCCCGCTCTTTTTTTCATATTTAATTTTTTGTCTTTTTCATATAATAAGCCTGAAAAAGAATAAAATAATGCTATAGTACAATGGATAGAACGAGTATCAGGAAACAGATGCACTATTTCCTGGAATAGGAACCATCCTATGCCTAATGCAAGGTGGCGAAAACTGGTCAACGATACTCAAAGGAATGTTCCATCCATGGGTAATAAGGGTGTCAAGTCGTGATAGCTAAGTGCATGCAATGGTTAAATTGTACAGAAAGTCAAGGTCAAAAGATGGCTTAAACATCGAGTCCAAATGAAGCCGACTGAAGGCCAGGATAAACAAGTAGCCAATATGCAATGCATTAATACAACTCAACAACATCAGGGAGCCTCTAGGGTAATATCCAGAAAAAATGATAGTGAAGAAGAAGAAGAATGAAGCTTCAACACATAAGTCATGGCGGGACTAAAGAGTACTCCTGAGCCTACATGAAACGCAACATGGGGAACAAGTGCTAGCGAGGAACTAAATAGGAAGCCCATGTAAAGGAAGGCTCTACCACCAAGTCATGATTAAATAATCGGCAAGTGAAATGGGTGAAATTTTCATGACCTGATGGGATCGACCCTATGGAAAGTGATCAGAATGGAGGCTAGTATGAAAAATTCAATGGAAAATGGATTTCCTAACCTATATGCCAGTGAAGATCATATACCTGCCATGACAGGTCAGCAGCCATGGATCAAAAAAACCGGAAAAATCTCAATTTTATCAAAATGTACCTGAAAATATACCAATCTTGACACTTACAAGCATCCGGGTTATGCAGCTTAAGATAGATTGAAAAAATAGGCATAACAAATTTTTGCAAAAATTTTCAATTTCTGGGCATAAATACACATGTTACCTCACATTTGGTTCATTATTACTTGCTGATTTGGAGAAAAAGGCTTTGGAGAAAAAACCTTTTTCCGTCAAAATAGGAGCAATCAGCAGTCAAACTTTGTCGGATCAGTCAGGTAAGCTCTTAATCCATCATTATTATCATTTTTGTCCATTAATAGAGTTAAAATTTGGAAATTTCACCGTAAAAAACATTTGTTTTGATTTAGGGCTCTACGCATACGCGGGTTCGTATGGACGAACCTGCGTATGATACGCGACTGTCTACAAGGGAAGTCGCGTATGCGCAGTCCGTGATGTAAAAAATGCATCTAATGAAAAAATAAATGAATTCTTTCAGGATGACCATCACTTGGAGGGAACATGAGCATAGTGCAATTGATAATGAAGTAATTCAAGATCAACAATCGCTCGACATCCTCTGAAATTGCAGATTGCTAAAATTCTTCAAAATGCCAAACATGAAAAGTAACATCTGGTTGCTTGAAATGCTGGTAAATTACTGGGAACTGGAGGAAGATTGCTTCGTGATAGACCAAATGCCTATACACATAGAGGTGGAAGACATCTACTTCATTACTGGAATCTCACGAAGGGGAGACCCAGTATATTTGCACGAAAAGCCTTTGGGAGGGCTTACGGTGGATGACTATGTCCACGTCTACTGTGTAGAGGCGTCCAAAAAAGTAGGGACTCAAATTGCTATAAAAGATTTGAGAGATTTGCATATGAATATTCTCCTATTTACCATCGACAGGGTAGCAGGATATGCTTCCTTGCATCAGGCATCCAGGACCCAGATGAGCATAGTTGTGGAATGCCTAGTTCACTTGTATGATTGGTGTACAGCTTTGTTAATCAACATGAAGAAACAACTGACCTCCATCCAAAAAGATAAAAAAAATCATTTCAAGTATGGAACCATTTTGATGACATTCTTCTTTGAGAAAATTCCTGGGCTTCGACCCAAAGTGATCTCCTCCATCAATAGCCCAAGAGACCCAAGAATTGCCCGATGGGCTGATCTGATGAAGAGACTGGGGGGAATTGAAGTTCCCCGAACCACCTGGGACGACAAGTTCTTCCAATGGTGGGAGGAACAAGTCATCGCAGTGGAGGACTGCCCCTATGTCGGAATGGATTTCCGCGGTGATCCAGACCTCGTCCTTCCACCTGGCGCGGCATGGGGCGCAATCGGTGAGATTGAAAATTTTTAATTATATGATTTTTTGATGATTTTTTCAATATATGTGAAAAAATGTGAAAACAAAACATGTTTTTTGATCGGATTCAAAATGAATTACAATATTATGATGACCATGATACAGATACTGGACCAGTCCGTCTTGAGGGCTACCGACGGCACAAGCTCCGCAGAGGCGAGGCAGATACTGAAGACCCAGGCAAGACCCTCCATGCTATTCAGAGGAACTTGGAGGGTTTGACTTGCCAAGTGCCTATGGCTGCAGTGGAATATTTACCTGAGGCTATCCAGAGACTGGGTGCGATTATTCCACCGTGTCACTACTGCAATTGTGTTCTATAAGAACACAAATATTGGACAGGGGCCACAGGAGTAGATAGACATGATTACTGGATGACTGTATATTTTTTATACTGAACATGATCGGGCATAAGCCCTGATTTTGTATGACATCTGGATCCAAAATTTTGTATAGTTTTTGAACCCTCTGATGATATATATATACATCGGTTTATGATGTGATGTGACAAATGTATAAAAAATGCATGATGATTTTGATGATTAAATTTAATGTATTGAATGATTAATATGCCAATCAATTGCTTGATTAGCTAATGAGTCTGCCATCCAATTGTCTGTACGAGGAATATGAATGAATGTTAAAAACTGAAATGATCGTTGTAACAAACGTACCCTAAAAAACAACCGGAGTAAGAATGGATCTCGAACCCGATAAGTATTGTTTAACTGTGACACCACCAGCTGGAAGTCCAAGAAAACTAGCAATGAATCAACACCCAAAGATATAGCCTCTGAGAGTAGATAAATAACTGCAGTGTACTCTGCTACATTATTGGAAGCAGGACCAATGTAGACTCCTCTTGATATTAACAGCTGACCGGATGGATGATGAAGCACCCAAGCCACGGAATCCAAGTTCCGGGTGTGTCTACTAGAACCATTGGCAAAACCATAATGACTCATGACATTCGACACAACCTGCCAAAGCAGACCAAAAACATCACCATCACATCAAAGACCAGAAAACCAGATATGTACAAAACAAAACTAACTATATACAAAAGCAAAATGCCAGGCCGAAGCCTAGGCATAATACCTTTTCAAATAGAGCCCATTTTTGGGCTCCGCCAACTCATTTCCCTCAAAATAAACCAAGGCATATGCTCCTTTTTTAAGGAATTGTTTAACAATGAAGGGGCCATACCACATAGATATAAACTTTCCTGCGCCTAGGGCATCCTTCTCTTGGGCATAGACCAAAATTAGGTCACCTTCTAAGAAAACCCTAGGTTTGACTACCTTATCATACTGAACTTTGACTCGTTTCTTATGTGCCTCATTCATCGTAGCGGCATCCCGACGCTGCTCATCAAGATGTTCCAGATGAAGGAGACGTTCTTCGAGACTAGAAGTGTTAGTAAGAAGCTCAACAGCTAACTTTAGAGAAGGAATCTCACATTCCATAGGAAATATGGATTCCAGCCCGTAAGCTAGTTGAAACGGAGTAAAGCCAGTTGCAGTTTTTACTAACGTCCGATATGCCCCAAGTGCAGGATACAGCATGATATGCCAGTTGGATCAAGCTTTATCAATCGTCCTTTGAAGAATGGTCTTCAAGGATTTTTTCACAGCTTCCACTTGCCCATTGGCCTGAGGATAATAAGGAGACGAATGCTCCTGCCGGAAACCTAACTTTAGAGCCAACTCGGCCATCATGCTGTTCTGAAAATGACTGCCATGATCAGTGACAATCTCTCTAGGAATACCAAAATGAGCAATAACCCGATTGAAAAGAAAAAGAGTTGTTGTCTCACCATCATTCCCAAAAGTAGGCATAGCCTCAACCCACTTCGTAAAGTAGTCTACTGCTACAATAATGTACTTGTGACCTTTAGCCGAAGGCGGGTTACAAGTAGTATAATCAATACCCCACTTTGTAAAGGGACCAACAGTAATGACTGGAAAAAGCGGAGCTGGATGAGCGCACATTTTTCGAGTATAGACTTGACACGGATGACACTTTTTGACCGACTCCATACAATCTTTGAAAATCGAAGGCCAAAAGTACCCAGCACGCAAGATCTTTTGGGCTGTAGCAAGCCCAGATAAATGACCACCACAAGCTCCACTGTGGCAATCATTCAACACAGCCTCAGCTTCTTCGAGAGTTAAGCAACGTCTCAGGATTGAATCAACCCCTCGACGGTATAAAGCATCACCAATAATTAAGTAATTTTTAGCCAAGTGACGCAATTTACGGCGCTCATCTTTCGAAAAAGTAGAGGGAAACTTCGCAGTCTGAAGATACACAATGATATCCCCATACCAAGGATCCTGTGAAGAGATGAGAAACAAATGTTCATCCAGGAAGGATTCATCATAAACGATCTCTTCTCCACAGGGAAACTCGGAAATTAATTCCGCGAAAACCAATGATTTCTTGGACTTGGCAGACATAAACTCAAGATCAAATTCTTGCAAAATCACAATCCATCTATTGTATTTGCCCCCAATCACTCGCCTACTGAGAACAAACTGAAATGGATTGGCTGCTGCCAAAACATAAGTTTTTTGTAGAAGAATATAATGTCTGAGTCGCTGTACAGCATGAACAGCTGCTAAAGCTAGCTTCTCTATCGGAGTATATCGGAGTTCAGGTCCTACCAAGCCTCGAATAAGATAGTATATAACATGCTCTGCCAGAGCATCGTCCTAATGAACCAGAACCATACCAATGGTAGATTCTGTTGCTGCGAGATATAAAAGGAAATCCCTGCTATAATTAGGTGGACTCAATATAGGAGCAGAGGTCAATGCTTTTTTCAAAGCATCGAATGAGCGCTGAGCGAAGTCATCCCAAAAGAATGGAACTCCCTTCTTCAACAATCTCATAAATCCTTTGGTAACTTCAACATAATTTACGATAAATCTCCGAAGAAAATTAGCTTTTCCTTGTAGACTTTGAAGTTGACGAATAGAAGACGGGGGAGGCAATAGAAGTATTGCCTCTACCTTGAAGGGATCTACCCGAATCCCTTCCGTAGACACTATAAATCCCAATAACCGACCGGATGTGACCGCGAAAACACACTTGTTCGGATTCAACCTAATCTTGTAGAAATGACATCGTTCAAATACTTGACGGAGGTGAGCAGGATGATCAATTCTCTTTCGAGAACGAGCAGCTAAATCATCCAAATACGCCTCGATAATATGTTTAATGTCGTGGAAGGCATATGACATGGCCCGCTGAAAAGTAGCCCCAACATTTTTAAGACCAAAAGGCATCTTCTTGTAAGAAAAAGTACCCCAGGGACAAATAAAGGCAGTCTTATGCTGATCTTTAGGACGGATAGTAATCTGATTATATCCGGAGAAACCATCCATGAAGGAGAAAATCTCATTACCGGCACACTCATCGATAATCTGATCTATAAATGGTGTGGGGTAATTATCTTTCGGACATGGTTTATTAAGGTCTCTGAAGTCAATGCAAACTCAAATTGTTCCTTGTTTCTTATCCACGGGAACAGGATTCGAAACCCACTCAGTCAAAGGAACAGGGAAAATAAATCCCACCTTAAGCAGCTTCTATACCTCGGCTTTGATAGCTGCAGCCTTCCTAGGATTGACTGGACGAATCTTTTGCCTTACAGGCTTATCATTTTCGTAAGTCTTGATCTCATGCTGGACAATAGATGGATCTATACCAGGCATTTCCTCATAATAACAAGCAAACACATCCCTAAACTCTTTAAAGATATCGGTGTAAATCTAAATCTCTTCAGGGGAACATTCAGCTCCGATGAAGACATTCTCTATAACATTGGGATCCCTGGAAATGTTCACAGGGATAGTTGGAGAAATCACAGCCATGTTCCCTTCAGCATATATCTGTGTTGGTGCTAAAGGGTTCAGGACTGGGTGAATAGGACCAGGAGACAAAGGACTTGGAAAAATCGATTCAACTTCGCTCAAATCAGGTAAAAAGTAAGACCGATGATGCAAATCATCCCACGGTCTATCTACACTAGTCATAGCTTCTAGGATGGCCTCTTAAGATGGAAGAATGGTATCAAGGCAATCCTGGGCAGAAGAAGAACTAAGTGTCCAAGCCGGAGCCACATCGCCATCCAAATCCTTTGGAGAAAGAGAAGCTGGAATGGACTCTGCAGAGTCAACAACAAATTGATAAGAAATCTCAGCTGTAGACATTGGAAATGCCATTCCACCCACTTGACCTTCCGCTAATGTGGAGGTAGGGGAAGGTAAGGTCCAAGGGTCCGAAAAATAATGAGTTCTGAAGAACTCTCTTCGAATAGGAGCCCTAGAGGATGAAATTGCATTTATATGAACGGTAGGAGGTGGAATATCGAAAGTACCCATCAAAGAAGAATACATCCCAACCCCTAAATTCTCAACAGGCGGCTTGGCATCATCTACCTTTGGAATAGTTGAGTCAGTAGATGCATTCGGGTCTACAGGAGAACAGTCCAGTTGATCAACTGTAACAATCCTCCCTTCGTGAGGGAAACAAATAATCCGAATTAATGAGGATGCAATAGCATCCCTCTCATAAATCCAGTTTCGCCCCAACAGAAGGTTGTAGTCCAAGCTAGCATCAACTATCTCAACCTCTATATTTACAGTTTTTCCCCCAACACAGATGGGCAAAGCTGATATAATTCCATGTGGTCTATGAGAATGACCATCAAACACAGTCAGAAGAGTATCAGATGGAACATTTGCAGGAGATCCAATTCCCTTCCAACATGCGAGAGACATCACACATGTGGAAGCACCCTCATCCACGACCGTCTGAAAGATATTGAACTTCCAAAACGACGATTTGATATGAAAATCCATATGATGCGGGAGTCTCTTTTTAAAATTAGACATATCGAATGTAATCACAAGAGAGTTCTTTGGATCGATAGCCCCAATAGCAGTGAGCAAAGCACTGCGTTGAGATGGACAAGACTGGAGCACCTCAAGAGCAGACATAGCACAAGGGCTCTGCGCCAAATCTTCTACAACAGAGTATTTCTGGGTGGCCCTGGCATTTGGATTAATCATCGTACGCTTAGTAGATTCTTTTGGCATCTGAGGTATAGGCTCAACAGTAGGCCTCATGATATGAAGCGGCTCAGTACCATCGGGAGCACCCTTGGCTTTCGAAGACTCAGTTTCACCATAATCACAGGATCTTGTGGTGATATCCGCTTGAGCACTCATCATATATATGTTTGACGGATTTTCCCCTTCCTAGGTGCCCCCAGAGGAAGCCCCAGTATTTTGATTCATGCCAACAACTAGTTATTTCCCTTGGGGAAAAGGGTTTGTCAACACAGCCTGGGAACTAGCAGAACCCTGCTGAGCTAACAAGCACTGCGCATCTTGAATCTTAGGGAAAAGGTGAGTAAGATGATCTCCAGTACATAACTTGCATGGAAACTTCATTTTCTTTTTATCCTTTGGACCCTCACCAACATGCTCGTTGGATTTATTTACATTACCCTTCCCATCCTTGCCCTTTTTCTTATTATTATTATGTCCCTTCTTCTTCCCTTCGGATTGTTGATTTCCTTTAGGGTTGGAAGTCTGGATGGCATTTACCGAAAAATATTGAGAAGGCGATGACTTAGCAGGCACAGCCTGACCAGAAGAAGCAAACTGTATAGACAGTTGTTGTAATTGACTAAGCAGGTTAGTTGCACCGCTATCGATCGACCCAATAAGTCCATCACCATGAGGACCAGGTTTAGTCTTGGACAAGTCTAATTTGGAGTGAGGAGCATCAGGGAAATATTTATGAAGGACCCCAGACTGAGAATATATCAATTCAAGCTGTTGGGCCCTGAAAATAGCATGTTCCTCAGAAAATACCCCTGGCAGGGATACATCCTTAGAAATATCTGGCTGCAAAGATTTTAAAAACAATTCCAAGAGGAATTCTCCCAGAATAGAAGCTTTAATGAGCCTCTTCCTTCTCCGCCATTCCTGAATATGATCAGAAATGTGGGTTGCCTTTTCCTGCTTAAAACTGGCCAGGAGTTCTGTCTCGGCATCATAACGAACAGGAAACTGGAAATGATTTAGAAATATAGTAGCCAGCTCTCCAAAAGTAGCAAAACTGCCCCTAGTTAACTCAATGTACCACTTGGAAACATTTCCAGTCAAGGTGCGCTGAAACAACCTCAACCTAATCGAATCCTCGATTAGGGAGTTAGATGAACACCATAGATGGAAAGTGGTGATATTATCAGTTGAGTCCTCTCCATTCTTGCCTTCAAACTTTGGAATGTCTGAAGGTAGTTTGGTAGGAACCGGAGGCCACCCCGGACTATATCGGATTGGATCATTTATCAATTTCGATAAATCTGGCAAGTTTAAAGTTGCCAGAAAAGGTAAACGAGGAGGGGTCTGAGAATTCCATCTTTGGTGGGATGGGTTCCCAACATTCTGAAAAGAATAACCTGGATTTGAGGAGGCACCAGGTTGCCAGAAAGAGCTCGTAGAAAATGTTGGGCCATAGAACAATCCTTGTGACCCAGTATTTGGAGAAGGACCTCCTCCCAACGTAGAGTTACCATAAACCAGACCAGTTCCCCCCACTGAAGTAGTGAATGAAGAGAAAAACCCCTGATAGGGGTTCCAAGCATTAGAAAAAGGGGAAAAAGCCTTATAAGTACTCGATGAAGTGAATGGACCATTCCCTTACTGACCGGCGAAAAACTGATTCCCTTCCCCCACTGCTGTAAATATAGGGTTCCAACCAGTAAAGGCAGTCGAAATCTAACCTCCAAACCAAGGGTTAAAACTCTGAGTCTGGGAAGTAATAGGAAAAGACCCTAAGGAAGGATTATAATTAGGAATATGCCCACTTCCGAAGGGGAACCCTTGAAAAGAAGCCAACCCACTAGCCATAGAGGACATGGGTGCAGATGCAGCTGCAGCAGTGGAAAAGGAAAACGAAGGAATCCCACTAATGGGCATTCCAAAACAAAAGGGACCAGATTGAGAAGCTTGTGCTTGGGTGTGACCAGACCCAAACATAGCAGTACTAGAAGAAATTGAAGATATAGCATTTGTGCCTCCACCTTCTACCGAAGCAGGAGTCTGAATGCTTGCAGCACTCATAGCCGAAGCTGCATTCCCAGTCGTGGCCATCGAAAGGTGGGAATAAGATGGATAATGAATTTCTGGTCTTGCATACTCAAGTCCGATGTACTCAACAAAAAACGGAGAATTAGGAGGAAGAGGAGATGGAAGTGACTCAGGAGGCTGTGGTACTTCCTCTACTTCTACTTCTTCTTCTCGCGGAAATAAGACTCTCTAGGTGAGCGGAGTGCTCCTCTCGGAACCAACACCAGAACCAACTACAGAACCTTCAAGCCCTAGCGGAGGATCTCTCTCCGTTGCGTCAGATACCACTCGGTGATATTCACCTGCTATATTACTCCTACGCCTTCTTGAAGAAGGCTCAGCACTCTCTGGAGATAACCCCTGGATTCTCCTCGATCGATGAGGCGCTTGATCAGCCACTTTAACAGATTAATTAGACTCAAAAAAGTATGAAGCTAAGCAAGCTAGGAGCAAAGAGAATTCACTACAAAAAATCCCTAAGATTCAACCAAGCAAGCCGCCTTCAGGTATTTCCACTCCGGGTTATTAGGATCGGACACCAAAATATGAGAAAGCGAAAAATAGGACCTCCCGAAAATAGTCTGGGATAATGACGGCCCAGATCTACTAGTGAAGGTAACAGAAACAGTTATGCCGACCTCCTAACAACAGCCTTTGTCGGTGCAAGTACCCAAGCTTCGCCGGGGCACCCTCCAGAAGTACTGATAGAAATTTTACGACGTCTGCCTCAAGTACCACGGGTATTCCCCCCCCCGTAGTCACCTGTGTGATACCTAGGAATGGAAACTAAGGGCACCAATCCATGTCAACAGTCGGGCGGAACGGTCTTAAGGCAAGATCCAGCAAATCAGAGAGGGGGTATCTCTCTTCTCAACCTTCACTTTCCCTCGCGCTTGACTCTCTAGAAGAGAGCTTTCCCGGTCCACCTAACGGTGTTGGATTTCACTCATTTAATAAACTTCTATGTTTTAGTTTGAGCGGCCTTGGAGAGTTAACTCTCTACTCACCTAATCCAAGGCCCTACAACCTAGCTAGTTGATGTATGACACTTAATAAAAAACTTGCTAGTTGTTTTTTAAATTATTGCGCTTATTTTAGTTGGCTGTTATATTAAGTCAAGGGAAGATGGAAATGAAACTCATGATGTTTTATGACGCAGAAAAGAAATTAATGAAAACCAAACTACATGCAGATGCAGTAATTTCCTTTCGATGAAAATAAATTTCTACACGGGTTCTACGAGACTATTTTTTATTTTCAGATATCAAACCTCACACTCGCAAAATTTATGAAAAAGACTACAAATGTTCAAGTGCACCTAATTCAAATTACTAAGAGCATGACAAATCTAAGATGCAAAATCTAACAAAGCAAAGAGAAATCTCCAGGAATCTCGCAGTTCTATCACTTTTCGACTGTCCACAAAGCTAGTTCCCAAACCAGAAACTCTAAGTATAAAGACGCCAAAACATGCTCAAAATAGGAGAAAGAAACCAATGAAGACTCTCTTCCCAAATCAAGACAGAAACCGGAGGCAAAAGATTTCAACAAGGCTTCAGAAGATGAAAAGAAACCAAAACAAAAATGCAAAACAAAAGCAATGGCAAAAAAAAATGTTTTTGGGCTTTTGATTTTTATAAAAGGAAGACTTCAAGAAAAAACCAAGAAAACTATCCAATTACCAAGCCAAACAATCTCTAAATTTCAAGAAAAGCTCCAACAAAAATGCTCCAAATCTTATAATGCCACTTGGTAGCAAGATTCATATGAGCAAAAGGAAGACAAGAAACTCAGTAAATCAGCCTGGTATAATAGCACAAACTTGCAGCGAACAAAACTTCAAAGAACCAAAAATGACTCTTCAAAAAAAATAAAAAATCGCAACAAGACCTAGTCAAATGAAATCAAGAAAACCAACTGAAAGCAGGCAAAAATTAAAGTGCAAAGCAAGACATAAAGTTATGAAAGAGCATATGAGCAGAAGCTCTCTATCCTGATTAAGCAGAATAGCCAAGAATCACCAAAAAGAGATCTTGGTACTCGAACCAGAAATGCAAGCACTAAAAAAAACAAGATTTACCAAATGAGTTGGTCTTCGACCAAACAAGAGAGAAAAATACCAATAACCACCTTCAACACAATCTAGAGACTAAAGGGACACTGCAGGAACAGGTCACCATAGGCAGACAAGACCAAAAAGTCAAAAAATCAAAAATTTCAAAATTTGCTCAGGCATACGCTACTAAGAAATTTTGCAACAGGCGTGCATACGCGACTGTGGCAAAGGAAAGACGCGTATACGCGACTTCCTTTGACAAAACCTGCGTGTATACATGACTGTATATAGGAAAACTAGCATATGGAAAAGTAAATAATGAAAAATAAAAATGATCAAGCCTGGCTAAAGAACCAGGTCTTTAGTCTGACTGTGAAAAAACTAACTGGACTGGAAATAATGATTAAAACTGTCGGAAACCTTTAAAACAGCTGAAACCACCCAATAGGGGAATCACAAGAATGTGATCCCCAGTGGAGTCACCAGTTCTGTTTTGAGAAATAATTCCCTAGAGGTCGTTGGGTCAGAAACCTCCACAGATCGGGGCATGCTATTCAAGAAGGACTCACGCAACCAAACTTGTACGCTAAAACTAGATATTATCGGTTGTAGAACTCACCCGTAGATCCTACGTTTGATGTAGATCCCGCGGGGTCCAAACCCCCAGCAACTCTTCTTCCTCTTTAACCTGAAAATCAAGAAGAAACGTGCACGGAAATCTAGTTGTACAACATATATCTTTCCTAAATGTCAGTATAATCCATGTGAAACATCATATAAACAATAATAAATGTTTAATTAACAGTCTTTTCACATATATAAGCAGATATTAACATGTGAATTCAGAAACAAGATGGTTCTTCTTCATTACAAACAGCATGTACAATAATAGAAAGGTGGAGAGATCACCTAAATCCTTCCACGATCTTCGAACAGACCGTCGTTTGGATCCGTCCTGCCCTTGCCTCGCTAGGATTCTTCCAAGACTTGTGCACATGAGATGACATATAAGTTGATGAACATCTCCAGGAAACAAGGGTTTCCTATAAATACCTGGGAAGTGCAGGAGGCACGGGAAATTAGACTTGAATTGGGCTCCAACAGAGTATAATTTCTATAATTTTTCTCCCCCCCTTAGGCCATGCATATGAGGGGTTTTTATACTCCCTCAAAGTAGTTTCAATTAGTTGGAAACAGTTGGCCACGGGCTAGGGTGGTTGAATTACAGGAATAACCATCAACCCAACCTCGAAAATAGGGTTTTTATATATTTTTTAATGATTTTAATGGCATACACGGAAAATTATCTCTGGACTCGCGTATACATGTGGAAAAGTCTGGGCATATCTACGTATGGGTTTTGAAACACTGTTTTTTATGAACTTTTATCCAAGTCTGTGGGAAAGGGTGCCCAAGGCCAAAGAGACAATCATGAATCACATGAGGGTGAAAAATGATGCTATAACAGTTATTTGCATCTGACCCATCCTTCCTTGTTTTACTTTGCTTTCACCTCATCTCTGTCATCATCATTGACCCCGCTTCTTCTTTTAACCATTTTTCCCAAGGGTACCCAAGTCATCATTATTCACAAGCACCAAACCCTAATTTCCTGTCCCACTAAGCTAGGGTTTTCTATGGAATAAGAGACATATGAGAAGAGAAGGAATTAGGTAGGTCATATCAATAAGTATGAGGTCATTCCAAACTCATAAAAATCATGTCTCCATCATTTTCCAAGAAATCATTCCAAGAGTCAAACCATTTGCCACTCATAGGTCCAGTTACGCTTCAAACTATGTTTCTGACTAAACAAAGATGAATTTGACAAACATGAGAGAGGTTTTTGTCCATAATAGGCCAAGAAAGAAAAACCTCCTTTCTTTTTTACATAGATATCATGTTTTTTTAGAAATTTCAAAGATACAGGTGCTACAAGAGGTTTGCTCCATTTCTGGAGTGACTTTGGTAAAATCATTTTTTCTCATAGCTGGAGTGTCCAATTGACTTTCTTGATGAGTCAAATGATAACTAGATAGAGAGAGATTTCTAATGAGCTATCATGAGCTCAATTTGGAGTTGTGAAAAGCCTCGAAAAGTTTCCTACACCAACACTCTGCATTTATGCACCCTCATTCAGCACTTTTTGACCAGTCTTGGGAAAATCAAATTTTTACAAGGAAATTAAACTCAAAACATAAAACCAGAGGTATATTTGGAAAGTAGACAGGATCATTTTTCCAACGAGCTATCCTGGGAATACCTCCAAATGTGGTATGAAAAACGTTGTTGCAGGGGCGTTGCGCATTCAGGAATGGTGCTGCGCGTTTCAGATGGGTTGTTGCGCGTTTGAGATGAGTCACTGCGCATTTTCTCAAAAATTCAAAAAATTGTCTTTCAGCCTCCCAATCCATCATCAAATGCCAGATCTCTGCATGGGTGTTCTTCAAGGCTCCATTGATAAGTGAGTAATCCTAACATCATCTCATTGAATATATTTTATGCTTTGTAATCATTTGGAGTGTTTTTCTAAGGAAGAAACTCTAGTTTTCATTTCAAAAATCCATTCCCTAAATTGTTATATATTTCCCATATATATTTTCCATATCCCTATTTCCTAAAGAAATACCATTCCTAATACATCTAAATCCTAGGGTTTTCACTAGCCTAGGCTCCCTTATATATTCTCATTTCTTTCATTTCTCGACACCTCCATTCACTTCACACTCCTTCATTTCATTCATCATATCCCTAGGGTTTTAACACAAAATACATCATGGCAACCTAGCAAAGGTGAAATTAGCAAGCCTAAGAGGGCTGATTTGGGCACATTGGCACATACCTATCAAAGAGGTCATAAGCATGTGTTTGCTTCACTTGGAGTGAAAGGGTCCATGCCTTATTCATCAACACAACAAGTAAATAAAGGTAAGGAACAAGTAATAGAGCCAGACATTGATGATGAGGAGGGAAAACATGAGACAGAGCATGAATTTCAGCTGATTGACCTAGGTGAGGAAGATGAGGAAAAAATCACCAATGCAACAATAAAAGGCAAAGAAGCAAAGATTAGTGAACTTCAAGCTAATATTGAGAGAGAAAAATATGTGATTGACTTTCTTGAGCAAGAAAATCAGCAACTGAAAACTAATAAAATCATCAATGAGGTAAAGACCATCAAAGCACAAAGAGAGGCAGAAACGGCTAAGGCCTTGCTTGAGGAGACCTTGGAAAGATTTGGTGAAACTGATGTTGAGGAGGATCAACCTCCGAGACAAAAACAAAATACTATAGGGCTGAAGAGAGCATTAGCTCGGGAAAGACAAAGAGAAGCTGAGTTGGCAGAGCAACTCACACCAAGTGAGATGCTTTCCCTAGAGATTAGAAAAGACAGGGAATCATGTCTTGATAGAGCCAATCTAAATTTGGAGAGGTTGCTAGAGAAGGCCAACAAGGACAATGACTTGTTGAGGACAAGAGTCAAACTTCATGCACGGAAAGAGAGAATTGCATTGGCCAAGCTCAAAAGAGACAATGATAAAATTGAAAGTTTGATTAAGCAAGGGGAGAAAGAGAGGTTAGATATACTTTTTTAGGTGTCTCTTCAAGCCTCAAGAACTTGATAAGAAAGTTTCCTCATAAATTTTGGTAAATTTTGGCACATTTTTCACTTTTGGTCATTTCTATGTTTTTCAGTATATTTGCACGCAGAAATTTTGCGAAAGGTGCAGCGACCTAGACGCTGCGCTCTTTTTTGGGGCCTCCAAATGAAAAATGGCCACTACCATCAGGTTCATAATGATGAGGACATCAACCCTAGCAAGTTTCAGAAGATTTAGAGGATAATTGGTCCCTCAAACACGCAAAAAACCACCTAAAAATCATGTTTCTGCCCCTTTTTGACCTAGTCACTGCGCGTTTACCAGTCTTGGGAGATTGGCTTTTTGAAAAGGAAAATCAAAACCATTTTAAAAAATTATGATAGATCTAGAAACTATACTCAAATAGATTTCCAATGAGCTAACATGGAGCTGATTTTCACACTGGGAAGGCACACAAAACTAGCTTGCAAAACAAGTTATTTCCCTACTTGGACGTAGTGCACTTGTGAGAAAATTGCAAATTTTTACAATCTTTAGAAAATCTTCTTCAGTTTGACTTTTCACTTTGGGAAATGTAATTTTACTGATGTAAATTTTCAATATGAATATAAAAGCCATTTTTTTACTCTTATCTAAGCTATGTACATTAGGTAAGTCATCATTTGAGGTCAAATGAATCAGTTTCCTCTCTGTTAGAGGCAAGGTGTTGGGTCTTCCTAGTCTTTAGATTCTTGTTCAACATTTGGTGGAAACCGATCCTCATCTCATGGATTCGACCTCGTGAGGCTAGGATGAGTTGTTTTGAGGTCTATATCTTCTTCTTCTTTCTCATTAGTAGGGGTTGGACTTAGTTGGATGCTTGGCTTTTGAAGAGACATATTTTGTATCAGTTCTAAGTAGGAATATTAATCAAATTTGCAGCTATTTTTATGGGATCCCTGTGGTATGGTGTTTAGTTTCAGTTTCTCCTTTTTTTCTTAGTTTTTAGAATGTTTTGTTTATTTCATCCATCATTTCGTTTCTATTAAGTGAATGTTTTCAAATTTGATGAACAAAATCCATAATTTCTATGCTCTGTTTTGGGTAAATATTCACAATCTCTAATTTCTTTAGTTTAGAAAGAAACCATGATTTCACCATGCTATTTCTAGATCCTCACCTGTCTTGAGCATCCCACCCATTGAAATCCTAAAGTGCTAAATCGTTATGCCTAACTTGCCCATAGAACACCCTGCAAATTTTGACCTAATTTCCCTTGCCCTAGCTTCTTTTCTCCTTCTGATCTAGCACAACCCCATACAATAAAAATCAAAAACCCTGAGCTACTATACCTAACCTAATATCTTCTTTCCTCAATCATATTGGCTATGATTTTTCCAGAGAGAGCCCTCTCCTTGCCTAGTAGGGCTTGCTACTTGGCTAAGTGTGGTTTGTGGTTACCTCAGAATTGTTTTCTTCAGCCTGAGGTTCAATCCGAGTGATAAAATTTTGGCAACCATACTAAGGCCCGAAAGATCAGATCTTCCCTAGGAAAGAATGACAAAATTTAGATCTAATTGTTGATGGTGAACAACAGTTGGACACATATGAAGGCTGAACCATTCACATGGTGACTCCATTGACTGAAAGATCCAGAAAATAACATTTCATGGCAACTCCACTGCATGAAGATCAGTAGCTTCAAGAATTTTCAAGATGGAAATGGTTGTAAGAAGGTATGCTCCCATGAGCCGAGATCACATTCCAGGTTTCCCAAATAAAATTCCTAAGGTATATTGGCAAAGGAATTTTCTTATGTTTAAAGATGATGATAGGAATGATGTTGCTTTACATCTGGTTAAATTTCACATGCATACACGCTAGTTGAAGGTTGAATTTCCTAAATATTTTCTTTTAAAGATGTTCATGGCTTCTCTTGAAGGAAAAGCACGATCTTGGTATGAAGGTTTTCCACCTGCCAGTATTTGTTCTCTTAGAGTTTTCCACTCAGTATTTTATGAAGAATAAAAGGAGTCCTGCCCTTCTTTTTCTTTGGTTAATAATTGTTGTGATCAATTTGAGGTTTTCATTCAAAACCTGGAGGATTCTTATGATGATAATGAGTTCATGGATGAAGAGATATTGGAGGCTTTGCATGAAAACCCATTTCATCACCAAAAAGAGAAAGTGTTTTCTCTCATGGAAGAAAAAGATGATGTATATTGTCTTGATGTTCATAAAGACTTCCCACAAGAGACAATTCTTGCAGCAGTACAACAAGTTGATCAGCCAAAGGTTAAAGAACATATTCAGCATCCTTGTGAATCTTTAGGAGAGAAAGAAGACAATTATTGTGTTATCAAAAGAAAACAAAGAGTACTTTCTCCATTGTCTGAAGATGAGATAGATCAACTCTTGAACTGTCATATTATAGCCCAAGCTAATGTAGGTTTGAAGTGTTCACATAGTCAAGAAAGTGTTGGTAAAACTTCTTCCATTTTTTAAAATGAAAATTTAAGTTTAAATGAGGACAATCCTGAAACTAGATTTATAGATCAGCATGAAGAAAACAGACTCCTTTTTAAATGTTAATATTTGATGAAGTTTCTCTTGAACCTGATTTTCCTAAGTATGATAAATTTGAAGATAGTTCGATGAGGAGCTTGATGAAACTATACAGGAAATTGTTGTGAGTAAACCAATTTATGATGATGATGATTCCCTGCATGGATATTAGCTAACAAATATTTTTTTCTTTCATGAAGATGATAGGGTTGTCATGTTTGATAATCATGAAGAATGTTTCTTGTTTAAGGATGACTTAGACTATGAATTTGATGAGTATGAACTAGAGAGAGACAGTATGCTAGAGAGAGAATCATAGTTGCTCATGCTTCAGGAATTTGTAGCCAACACTCAGATATCAGAAATTCATACTTCCCTATGCTCTCCTATGGATCAACAACCAAGTATTCTTTCAAATCAGAACAAAGGAAGTACTTGTATTTTTGCTTCTGAATCTCAAGACAAGGTAATTCTTCGAGATTTTCAAGATCCCTTCGGTAGTGTTTTGCAATCATTGGAGAAGTTGAATATTGTTTTGTTTGTCAGCATAAGCCTTGGTTTTAGTTTTTATTGTGAGTTTCCTACATGTATATCTTTCTGCCTACTCGAGGAAAATGAGAGAAAAACTTCCGTAAGTATCCATCTCCTGGTTTGGTTACAATGGAAGGATCATTTCACCTAATCAGCAATTGTGCAGTAGATTAGAGTAGGTTGGTATCATTTTAGTTCGATTTTATATTATTTTTAGGAAGTGTTGACAGAATTCATCAAGGTTTGAAGCCTGAGGTGAAGGCCCTAATGCTTTGATGATCTGTTAGTGTGGGTTGAATTTTTCAGTATATTTTCAATTTCAATTTACAGATTGGACTCCATTGCCCAATGGATAAGGCACTGATCAACGAGTTCCCATAGGTCTGCGGTTCTAGACACCTCCTTCGAAGCTATCTTCCCCAGCTGGAGCCGATGTTAGCATTGGTATTTTCATCCCACCCATCCCACCTTATTTTACTTTGCTTTCACCTCATCTTTGTCATTATCATTGACCTCGCTTCTTTTTTTAACCATTTTTCCCAAGGGTGCCCAAGTCATCATTGTTCGCAAGCACCAAACCCTATTTTCCTGTCCCACTAAGCTAGGGTTTTTATGGAATCATAGACATATGAGTAGATAAGGCATGAGGTAGGTCATATCAGTAAGTATGAGGTCATTCCAAACTCATAAACATCATGTCTCCACTATTTTCCATGAGATCATTCCAAGAGTCAAGCCATTTGCCACTCATAGGGCCAGTTCCACTTCAAACTATGTTTCTGAATAAACAGAGATGAATTTGACAAAAGTGAGATATTTTTTTGTCCATAATAGGCCAATGAAGAAAAACCTCCTTTAGTTTTTACACGAGTATCATGGTTTTTTAGAAATGTCAAAGATATAGGTGCTACAAGAGGTTTGCTGCATTTTTGTGGTGACTTTGGGAAAATAAAATTTTCTCATAGCTGGAGTGTCCAAATGAATTGCTTTATGAGTCAAATGATAACTAGAAAGAGGGATATTTCGAATGAGCTATCATGAGATCAGTTTGGAGTTGAGGAAGGCCTCCAAAAGTTACCTGCACTGGCACTCTACATTTTCCAGCCTCATTAAACACTTTTTGACTTGTCTTGGGAAAATCAATTTTTGACAAGGAAAAATAAACTCCAAACATAAACCAAAGGTATATTTGTAAAGTAGACAGGATAATATTTCCAATGAGCTATTCTGGGCTCAATTTTCACACTAGGAATACCTCCAAATGTAGTGTGCAAAACAGTGCTACAGGGGCGTTGCACGTTCAGGAATGGTGTTGCACATTTGAGATGGGTCGTTGCGTGTTTGAGATAAGTCGCTACACGTTTGCAATGGTCACTGCATGTTTTCTCATAAAGTCAAAAAAATGTCTTTCAGCCTCCCAATCCATCATCAAATTCCAGATCTCTGCATGGGTTTTCTTCAACGCTCCATTGATCAGTGAGTAATCCTAGCATCATCTCATTGAATATCTTTTATGCTTTATAATCATTTGGAGTGTTTTTCTAAAGAAGAAACCCTAGTTCTCATTTCAAAAATCTATTCCCTAAATTGTTATATATTTCCCATATATATTTTCCATATCCCTATTTCCTAAAGCAATACCATTCCTAATACATCTAAATCCTAGGGTTTTCACTAGCCCAGGCTCCGTTACATATTCCCATTTCCTTAATTTCCCCACACCTCCATTCACTTCACACTCCTTCATTTCATTCATCATCTCCCTATGGTTTTGACACCAAATACATCATGGCAACCTAGCAGAGGTGAAATTAGCAAGCCTAAGAGGGCTGGTTTAGGCACATTGGCACATACCTATCAGAGAGGCATGTGTTTTCTTCACTTAAGGTGAAAGGGGTCATGCCTTCTTCATCAACACAACAGGTAAATAAAGGTGAGGAACAGGTAATAGAGCCAAACATTGATGATGAGCAGGGAAAACATGCAACAGAGCATGAATTTCAGCTAATTGACCTAGGAAAGGAATATGAGGACAAAACCACCAGTGCAGAAATTAAAGGCAAAGAAGCAAAGATTAGTGAACTTCAAGCTAATCTTGAGAGAGAAAAACATGTGATTGACTTTGTTGAGCAAGAAAATCAATAGCTGAAAACTAAGCAAATCATCAATGAGGTAAATAGCATCAAAGCACAAACAGAGGCAGAAAATTCTAAGGCCTTGCTTGAGGAGACCTTGGAAATATTTGGTGAAACTAATGTTGAGGAGGATCAACATCCAAGACAAAAACCAAAGACTATAGGTCTGAAGAGAGATTTAGCTCGGGAAAGACAGAGAGAGGCTGATTTGGCAGAGAAGCTCACACCAACTGAGCTGCTTTCCCTAGAGATTAGTAAAGACATGGAATCATGGCTTTATAGAACCAACCTACATTTGGAGAGGTTGCTAGAGAAATCCAACAAGGACAATGACTTGTTGAGGACAAGAGTCAACCTTCATGCACGGAAAGAGAGAATTGCATTGGCCAAGCTCAAAAGAGCCAATGCTAAAACTAAAAGTTTGACTAATCAAGGGGAGAAAGAGAGGTTATATATACTTGTTGAGGTGTCTCTTCATGCCTCAAGCACTTGATAAGAAATTACCCTCACAAATTTTGCTAAATTTTGGCACATTTTTCACTTTTGGTCATTTCTGTGTTTTTCAGTATATTTGCACGCAGAAATTTAACTCAAGGCACAGCGACCTAGACATTGCGCTCTTTTTGGGGGATATTTGGAGGAGAACTAGTCCCTCAAACATGCAAAAAAACCATCTAAAAATCATGTTTCTGCCTCCCTTTTGACCTGATCGCTACGCATTTACCATTCCTGGGAGATTGGATTTTTGACAGGGAAAATCAAAACCATTTTAAAAAATGAATATATATCTAGAAACTTGACTCAGAGAGGTTTCCAATGAGCCAGCATGGAGCTGATTTGGACACTGGGAAGGCACTCAAAACCAGATTGCAAAACAGGTTATTTTTCCTACTTGGACGCTGTGTGTTTGCTCGAAAATTGCAAATTTTTACAATCTTCAGCAAATCTTCTTCTGTTTGACTTTTCACTTTGGGAAATGTAATTTTAGTGATGTAAATGTTCAATATGAATGTAAAAGTCATGTTTTTACTTTTATTTTAGGTAGATAGATTAGGTATGTCATCAGTTGAGGTCAAATGAATCAGTTTCCTCTCTTTTAGAGGCAAGTTGTTGGGTCTTCTTAGTCTTCAGATTCTTGTTCAACATTTGGTGGAAACTGATCCTCATCTCATGTATTCGACCCCTGAGGCTAGAATGATTTGTTTTGAGGTCTATATCTTCTTCTTCTTTCTCATTTTTATGGGTTGGAGTTAGTTGGATGCTTGGATTTTGAAGAGACATACTTTGTATCAGTTCTGAGCAGGAATATTAATCAAATTTGTAGCTATTTTTATGGGATCCCTGTGGTATGGTGTTTAGTTTCAATTTCTCCTTTTGTGCTCAGTTTTTAGAATTTTTTGTTTATTTCATCCATCATTTCGTTTCTATTAAGTGAATTTTTTCAAGTTTGATGAACAGAATCCATAATTTCTATGCTCTATTTTGGGTAAATATTCACAGTCTGTAATTTTTTCAGTTTAGAAAGAAACCATGATTTCACCATGCTCTTTCTATCTCCTCACTTGTCTTGATCATCCCACCCATTGAAATCCTAAAGTGATAAATCATTATGCCTACCTTGCCCCATAGAACGCCCCGCAAATTTTGACCTAATTTCCCTTGCCCTGACTGCTTTTCTCCTTCAGATCCAGCAAAACCCTATACAATCAAAATCAAAACCCTGAGCTACTATACCTAGCCTAATATCTTATTTCCCCAGTCATATTGGTTGTGATCTATACAAAGAGAGCCCTCTCCTTACCTAGTAGGGATAGCTACTTAGCTAAGCGTGGTTTGTGGTTACCTAGGAATTTCCTTCTTCGGCTTGAAGTTCAATCTGTGTGATAACAAGGATTATCCTGAACTTGTCTATCTATTTGTGTTTTGTTGGTAAATTTGTGTGGCCAGTTTTAGCTTGATCCTAGGATGAAAATCCTATGGTGAAATTTGTTGGTGGATCCATTCAAGGTCCATGATTCTATTTCAGTGTTTGTTTTCTATTTTAATGAGCATCCAAGCATGCCATCTGCAGGAGCTCCATTTTTATTGTATGGGCGTGAATTTTATTTTCAGCCAATAATATAAATAAAAAGGTTGCACTTCTATATCATGTCTGTGTTATTGTTCTTTATGAAATTTTTTTTTTAAATCATAACACTAAGATGTTATAGATCTATTGAAATTTTCATTGTTTGGAATCTTACAGTGGTATCAGAGCTGTGCATCTTGCCAGCATGAGGGTTTCATGAAGGGAACTTCAATGGGTTTTATTCTCACTCTAGTCAGCATCTCCATCTTCGGTGGTATTCAGTATCACCCTAGTTGGTTTTATTTTTCAGTTTGAGGAATTTTGTGTGTTGCAGAAAAAGGGAAAATATTATAAATTATTTATTGAAGGGTTTTCGTATTGGATTGTGGGTGGGATAAGTGGAAATCACTGGAGTAGTGGCTGAGGGTTACGACCAAAAACTAACCAAAGTCAAGGGTGTTCATGGGCCTTATCAAACCATATTACATTGTGGCCTCAGCAAGGGTCAGAAAGATGTCACCGATCCAAGACACCGCACATCGTAGTGTCAAGATCAAGAAGCAGCCTTATTAACGTCCCGAGTTAAATCGTTGCGTAGTTGGGTTATTCATCATTATGTATCATTGGGGTATAAAACCAACATGATGAGCATGATCATGAGGAGAAACATGACAGACATAATGTGAAAAATGAACCATTCCCAGAGAGCCAGTCAAAGGCTCAAGTTGAAACTGTGGTCATTAGGATCCAGTGCAGACAAGTACAGAGACATTCAGCAGGGAACCAGAATTTCTTGTAGAGGAATTTCGGGAAAAGATCATCCATTTCAAGACAGATCTTATGATGCTGAAGTAGAGATCCTAGACTGTCTGAGACACTTTATTACAGGGGAATAGAAAAATTGAGGAGCTCATAGGGGTATGTGTCGAATCAATGACCAAGTTGTCTAATGTTGAGGAACAAAACAAGTCCCTCTCAAGGCAGCAAGAGGAGTACAGTTGGGAGTTCCAGTGCATCCCGTTACAGGGGTACAAAGATAATGCTTGCAACACTACCAACCCACATTTATACATTGGAAATAGCATGGAATATTTCTCCAAGTGCATCATGTTGGGTGACCGATCAGAACAGCATGAATTAAGCATCAAACAACATCAACATAGTAGATTTATAGATATTCATCTTTCCGCAAGTATGGATTGGTGAGAGATTATGAGTTGTTATTCTATTGATGGGTTGATTCCTTGGAGGATACTCACAGCCAAGGGCATATTAGAGCTTGGCCCCTTTGGCATGACAGTGATGAAGGGATGAGATGGTACCATAACCCATAGGTCCCAAGATTTAGGTGGCATTGGGATCCAGGAGAATCCATTGGGGGTAGGATTGGCAAAATGATGGTTTGGGATGCAGGTAAATCTATCGAGGGAAGTATTTCTCAAAGGATTTCTTGGTATCCCGATATCGAAGGATCCATTCAGGACCATTCGGCATGGAGGGATAGAACATTACCCCAAGTTGTATGGGATCCTGATATCAATGTACAAATGCTTCTCTTGTGGATAGAAGTGGATTGCTTGAGGACAAGAAATATTTGGGTTGGAGGATTTATAATATTCCTTTTTTTATAAGGTCAAAGTGGAAAGAATCAACCCTTGGTATTTACCGTGGTATTCACCCATGGTATCCACCTTCATTTTTCTAAGGAAAACAATAAAATAAGGTCCATATAACCTATAAAAAGGGAAAAGGGACAGACAGAGGGATCATCCTGAACTTGTCTATCTATTTGTATTTTTTTGGGAACTTGGTGTGGCATGTTCTAGCTTGATCTTAGGACGAAAACCCTGTGGTGACATTTGTTGGTGGATTCATTCAGGGTCCACAATTGTGCTTCAATGTTTTTTTTTTGTTTTAATGAGCAAACAAGCATGCCATCTGCAAGAGCTCCAATTTTATTGTATGGGAATGCATTTTATTTTCAGCTAATAATATAAATAAAAGGGTTGCATTTCTAGATCATGTTTGTGCTCTTGTTCTTGATGAAAAGTTGTTTTAAATCAGAACATTAAGATGTTCTAGATCTATCGAAATTTTCACTGTTTGGAATCTTACAGATTAATCTATGAATTTCCTCAAAGAATTTGGCAGTTTGTCATTTTGTATTATGCATAATTAGATGACGTTTGTAAATGAAGTTTTAATTTTTTGCATTTGATCATAATTTTCAAAGATGGACAATTTGATGGTATGATTTTAAAAAAATGTTTGTATTGGATTTTTTTTTTGGTAAGTTTGGCAGAACTACATCTTCAACATCTCCAATATATCACCGTGATCGGGGTAGGGAATTGAACTAGTGACTTCACATCAAAAAGTGCCTTGACAGAGCACTCAATCACCATCTATCCAAGACCCCGTAGACTATTGGATTTGGATTTCAATTTAATAAAGAAATGTTAAAAACGAAATCATATATAAAAAAATAAGTATCCAATAAACATGTATTCTTATATAAATTTCATACAGTCTTAATAAAGTATTAACATTAACAAATCATTACTTGATTTAAAATAAAGTTGTCCCCAATTTAAACACTCTCACAAATCATTTAATCTAAGTTTGTTTTTTACAAATGATATAACATAAATTTTTTTCATATAATATATTTTTTTCCACAAATCATTTAATTCATTTTTTTAATATTTAATAAAATAATATATATAAATAAATATAGATAATGTATTTCAAAATAATAATTAAAAATAATTATACAAGAACTATGTGTCTAAATCTAACATTTAGGGTGAAGAAAATTGTTTTTCATCTTTAACTTTTTTTATTGTCATAAAGATGAGATTATTTGGACATTCTAAGTTTAAGGAACTATTCAATGACCTATTTCACTATTCGCAGATGTAGGCTAACCCATTATTGTTATTTAAGGAAGAGCGAGCAACTTTTTTGAGTCATTAAAATGTTTCCTTAAGTCTATCCCGCCAAACAAACCGAGTACTCCAAGCCGCTCGATGAAATTATCAGTTCATAATTTTTTATCAATTTAAATATTTGAATTTTATTATTCTGCCGCAGGCAGTGTGTAATGCATTCAGTGTTTTTTATTGACTACCTATTACTTATCTTTGACAAAAAAAAAACTTTTAGCTCTTTGTTGTAGGGAAAACCCAACGCCCCCCATTTTTGAATTTTTACTTCGAAAAATGGGGACCTTTTCTATTAATTTTTTGCTAAGCACCATTTATGATTTTCATTTAAGATAATTGTCTTACAATTTTTTCATTTTTTGTTCTTATCGTATTTCTATTTTGATTGTTTCATTGAATTCAATTTTTCACAAGCTTTCCTACGATACTTGTTTCACTTCATTTGGTCAACTAGTTTGTAAATGACACTATTTTGAAGTTTGATCATTTTCTCGCTTAGACTAAAAAATATATAAAATGTATCAATATTTTAGTTTTCGTAGTTAAAATAGTCTTTATTGTAAATGTTAACTTTAGTTCATTTTCACTATTTCTTTCAAATTTTCACTAACTCTCCTACAAAATGACCCAGTTAAATTGCACAATAGACTAAAATGTGTTTCGAAATCTTTATAATTTATTCCAAATTATTATTTAAAAATAAATTGCCAAGCCTAGAATCTCAAAATTGCAAAATTTCTGTAGTCAAATGTGTAGGATTGTTAATTCACATGGGACCCACTTCACATTACCTCTTTCTTTCCAAAAAAAATCCCAATTTCAAAAATGTCAAAAAAATTGCGCTAAAAAAAAAAATTGTGATTTTAAAATGTTGTGATCAAAACTTGCGATGTGATATTGCGATTGTGATACGTCGAAAATCGCATATCGCAAATAACAAATGTTTCTTTTATGCACTTGTTTTAAAAAGGGATGATCTTGCGATTGCGATTTTGTGATATCACATATCGCAAATCGCAAATTTATTAAAGCACTTCGAACACGACTCTTTGAAAATTGTGATGAGTGAATTTAGTTTATGCGATAGGTTTTTAAATTTTTATGCAAAGTTTCGCTCACCTTACTCACCCTCCACCTCACTCCCTCACGTCATCACTCCTCACTCGTCTTATCCCTTCACGACATTCTCGCATCGCAAAATTTCCAGATATCACAAAACCACTAATCAGTACATATTAAAAAATGCGATAAGTCATTACCGCCGATATGTGATAACATGCATTAAACCTTCCTCATGTAATAACCTTCCTCCTCATCTTATTTGATTCGTTGAGTGCTTAAAAAGATTTTGAAAAAGGTTTTAAATGAATATAGTTATATTATATTTCAATTAATTTATAAATCATTTTTAAATAGTTTAATTTTATTTTCAATTAGTTTTTATTAATTAAAATTAGTAATGTAATTATAATTAATTAATTATTAATTAATAAATAATTGTAATTTAATTGAAAAGTGCAAATTTATAAGGAAAACGATGGACGCCGCTAGGGTTTCGTATGGCTCTACCGCCGCATTCATCGAATACACAGTTCCCGTGCCTGCATTTCCTGGCCCTGCCGCCTTCACCTTCAATGGCGTATGCACTGTAGATGGCAGTGCTTTGTGGGTCTTTAGCACTTCGAAAACATGCCTGAAGGCTGCGTCCTGTGGAACCCGACGCAGGCTCCCTTCTCCTTGCCTCTTCACGGAGGCTTTCAACATGAACAGGTCAGAAGTTACAGCAAACAACTGCCCTGTTGTAAAAGCTTATGCCGACCAGGAGGGGGCTCTTGCCGCTTACCCCTACGGCCATTTTAACGGGCTCTGGTTCTGGACAGGAGGAGATCCCCTCACACTCGGTTTTTTTTTATGCAGAGAAACGAGGCTGGCCTCTCCAGTAAAAACGCCCTTTGCTGCCCAGACTTTTTTCCCGGGACAGGGACTCTGGACGCACTCCAAGAGTTGGCCTCTTTCGATTTTCTCCAAATAGGCAGCGAGGCAGGGGTTTGTCTGGTGCTAAGGATCATTCGGCCCTTCTACAGGTCTGTAGCCCTATCCCTTGCAGCAGATCTGGGCTGGAGCGACAGCTTCCATCTGCAGAGGCTTTTTCCTCCCCCACCGCCTCCGGTTCGTCAGGAGATTTAAGACCCAAAAGAATCTGGCACTGTGTCATTCCAGAAATATTTTGAATCTTTCTCTGCCCCCTTTCAGGTTCAAATCTTACAGCTCTCAGGCAAGACCATTCTGCAATGGGTCCAGCCATCTGATCTAGTGCAGAATCTCAAGGTAAACCTGGAACGACGATTTGGGATTCATGTTTCCCTACAGAGACTTCTTTTTCAAGGTAAACAACTCGATGATCCTCTTCCCCTCTCTTCTTACAGCATAAAAAATAATAGCTCTTTAGTGTTTTCCCTTCATTTGAGAGGTGGCGTTGCAGGACAATCTTCTTCTGCTCCTCCCTTCTCATACAAAGACACAGTATACTCTGAGATTCCCATTTCCCCGGAGGCTCCAAAACCCAAGCCTTTTCTGGTTGACAAGTTAGAGGAGGTTCCCTCTGTTGAGATCTCCCACCCTGGCCTCGCAGATGACCTTCAAAAATTTGCTAAAAGGGCCATCATTTGCAGATTCAATGGGCTTTGGCCGCGCTCTAAGGTCCTCTATGACTGGATACATGACAACTGGACACACCATTGCAAGGTCAGCTTCTGCTCAAAAGGATATTTTATAGTTCTGTTCGACAATCTTAAGCACTATGAACAGGCCGTAGAAGAAGGTCCTTGGTTTATGGGTACAGCTGGACTCTTCTTATCTCCATGGTTCCCAGATTTTGACCCAGCAACTGCATTCATCACCAAAACGCCTGTCTGGATCAGACTTCCAAACTTACCAGCTCACCTGTGGCATTTAGCAGTCTATAGGTGCATAGGCAACACCTTGGGCCGCTTTTTAATGGGAGATTCCTGGCAGGAACATCAAGGTCTCTACACATATGCCAGAATATGTGTGGAGCTAGATTTAAGCAAGGGACTGCCAGATCAAATAAATCTCAAGAGCAAGGACTTTGTCTGGACTCAGATCCTGGATTACGAGAACACTGCCTTCCGCTGCCGCCACTGTCACCTAACAGGGCACATGCAGAATTCCTGCCCTTCGCTCACTGCTAAAATGAAAAAGGACAACATTGCCAAGACCAAACCCAAGCATTGGACCCCTTGTTCTCCGCCGCCAGCAGTAAGCTCTGATTCCTCAAGCTCGGAAGATGAGGGGAGCGATTTAGAGCCGGATCAGGAGCCTCAAATGATGGATCCGTCCACTGATACTCCTGCGCACACCACTGTCACTGCAAGCACCCAGAAACGCGTCCATGAGACCTCCTCTTCTGAATCAGATAAGGAGATCCCCCTGTTGGAGAATCCCAGTCTTCAAGTTGTTTTAGCTCATACTCCCCAGAACGGCTGGATAAAAGTCAATAAAAAGAAAGGGAAAAAATATCATGTTGAGACTTCTGCCCATGTGGGGTAAAAGTCCGTCCTTTGCTCTCAAGTTACTTGCTGTTGCTCCGTGCTTGGTTCATTCCCTCTCCTGGACCGAGGTTGATAGTTTCATCATTTCTGGTCCACGAGTTTCCTATCTCTCTTGATTGTACTATATTTTACTCAATAGAAATAGATTAATTTTACTGAGAAAAAAAAAAAAATTGTAATTTAATTTAGGATTATAATTTAATTAGAAATTACTGATTTTAGCTTAAGCAATAGAAATTTCAAAATTCTGATAATTTTAATATAACAACTTTGGAAGCTCATAAATTGAGTTTTACTTGACCAAATGAGGCCCAGGATGACTCATTGGATAGATAAAATCATGGAGATTATTTCTGAAGTGGTTTAATTTCCATATTTGACCATTTATTAGGTCTAAAATTAAGCATAAGATCAAGCTCCAATTTTTTAAAACAAAATCAATTTTCTAAGTTTTATTTTCTGCATTTTCATTTGCCCACAACTTCTTCTACATGCATATCCATTCGTCGATGATATTATTGGCCAATTAGATCATCACATGTATCAATATAAAGTTTAGATTTCATTTTCAATTATTTATTTAATTCAGTTTTGATTGGATTTATTTTAATTCCATATTTGACATTTTGATTTTATTTTTACATTTTATTTTTATTTTTAATTTGTTTTTTTGTAGGAAAACAGTTGAAAATATTAGAAGAAGAAGATCTCAATCAATGAGAAGGCTCCAACAATTGAAGAATATGATTTTGAACCAATGAAAATTGATTGAGCAGAACCACTCTTCAACAAACTTTCTTATGAAGAAATTCTTTTGTAAATATTATAAATAGCATATTGTAGAATGTAATAGGGGCTCCTCTTCTTTGTAATTCAACAATTTTTTATGGCACTATTTTCTAGAGGATTTAGAGATGTAGGGTATAGGAGAGAAAACTCAGATCTGGGGATTATTGAGGTTTTTCTTTTGCATTCTGAATTATGAATGAATGGTAGAGTTTGTACTTCTACAATTCTTGTTTTAAAAGAAGAACTTCAAGCTTTGTAAAGGACTGATTGGAGACTGGAGTCAAATAAATGGTTTCAATGAATTGGTATTTATAATACTATTGTTTTAAATACTGGCTTCATTTTATGATAGAAAGAATGTGTCATTTTATTCATATTTGTGCACTTTTGTTGGTATGAGTAATTTGCCTCAATTATATGTTATTATTTCTCTCCTCTTATGGGTTGAATTCCGATTTCTGAGTAACTATTTACTCATAAATCTATCTTTTAATATTGATTAAATAAACAATGTTATGTTATGAACTTTTTTTACATATTATTGTTTAATTATTCAAATTATTGATTTAACAAGCAATATCATTTTTGTGAACTATTTCCTAAATGTTATTGGTTGATTATCTTAGTTAAAAGGTCTTTAAATAGAATGTGTTTTAGTATTCTTAATGTCAGTTAATTGAACTATTTTGTTATTTTGATATTCATTATAAGCCAGACATATTTAAATCTCAAACATTTAAAATATCTTGCTATCAGTTGAGTTAGATCTATATCTGCCTAATTGAGATAGGATTATGATACATTTCCTTTTGTTTTCATTTTAGAATAATTTTGCATTTAGATTAAATTCTACATTACTATAAGTCCTATTTAAAAAGAGGCAAAACTTTATTTGTGATTTAGCTGAGCCCCAAATCAACATAAGGATCACTCTCTTGCCTTATTAGCAAGAGAAATTATCTGATGTCTCTTTCCCATTGGTAGACAAAAGTTATATTTTAAGCCATTGGAGAATGAGAGAAGGTAACTAGACCTAGTTAAACCAGTCGGAGCCACCATTCCAAACGGAAAAGGAGATGCTTTAAGGTCCTAACTGGGTGGTCACCCCCCATGTTGTCGTAGCGAATTTCAAGGCTTCAACACTCCCTTATATTTTAACATTAGTAAGTAAATCTTATTATTTTTTCATAATATATATATATATATATATATATATATATATATAAGGTTCTGACTGGGTGGTCAACCCCCCCATGTTGTTGCAACGAATTTCAAGGCTTCAACACTCCCTTATATTTTAACATTAGTAAGTAAATCTTATTATTTTTTCATATATATATATATATATATATATATATATATATATATATATATATATATATATAATTTAATTGGTTGAACTCTTGTAACTCTTATTTTGTAATTACACCGATAGACATTTTTATTGTCGATTCTTCTAGATGACACTATAGAGATTCGTCGTCTGACCCTGTAGAGATTTGGATGACGTGTAAAAAAAATTAATTGGTTGAATTCTTATAACTCTTATTTTGTAATTACACCAATAGACGTTTTTATTATGGAGTTCTTCTAGCTGACATTGTAGAGATTTGTCATCCGACATTGTAGAGATTTGGATGACGTGTAAATATTATTAAATAGAGATTTGGATGACGTGTAAAAATTATTAAATAAACATTTTGTCAGTTTTGTAGATCCATCAAATAAACATTTTGTGATGTTTCGTAGATCCATCAAATTTGTTAGTATTCGATCAATCAATTTTGTCAGTATTCGATCAATCAATTTTGTCCGGTGATAATGTTATATAATTTTTTCATATGATAGTGTTATCTTATGTGATGTTCTGGTGAGCCTCTGCTCCTATGCATGCCTTCCCATGAGCCTCTGCACAAGAGCTCAACTACATCAAAAGCGATCAACTACATCCAAAGCAGTAAGTAGCCAATTGTTCAAAATGAGAGGCTTCTGCCCTTTTTTCCATTTTATTGTTATTATTTGGCCATTACCTATCTGTTGGGCCGTTACCTATCTATTCAACAGTTGAAAGATCCAATTCCAATATCTTTCTGCCATTTTATTGTTATTATTGGGCCATTACCTACCATTATTTATCTATTGGGCTGCTACCTATATGTTCAACAGTTGAAAGATCCAATTCCAATCTCTATTTGTGGTTGTGTCATTACCTATTTGTTCAACAGTTGAAAGATCCAATTCTAATCTCTATTTGTGGTTGGGTCGTTACCTATCTGTTCAACTGTTGAAAGATCCAATTCCAATATCTATTTGTGGTTGGTTGTAATTGTGTTGTAATTCAAACATTTGATGAGATAAAACCTGCAAATGACTCTAGAATGTATTAGCAGCTTGCTTTCAATGTATTGTTTGTATTAGCAGCAGACAAGAATTCCAAATGCAACTAACTTATAGTTCAAATGTATTAGCAACTTACTTGCAACGTATTTTTTGTATTATCTAGCAAAAAATAATTCCAAATGCAATTAAATTACAGTGAAAATGTATTAGAAACATACTTGCAATGTATTGTCTGTATCAGCAACAGACAAGAATTCCAAATGCAATTCACTTACAGTGAAACAAAAGAGTAAACAATACTAACTCTCTCGTCACTGCAACCTATTAAACCCAAATACTACAGATTAACATCATCAAGGTTGCTCCATACTCTACATGTGCAATAGTTGCATCACCTAAATTGATACCATGTTGACAATAAGCCTAAAACAAAAATAACTTCGAAAGTTTTCTGTAAAGTAATACAGAGCACTAATCATGTAATACAGAGCATTAATCATGGTAATAATAAGCACAAAACAAAAAAAAACAAAAAAAAATTCTGTAAAGTAATACATAGCACTAATCATGGAAACACCAAGAAAAGAGTAATAATCATGGAGCTTTAAATAATTTCAATCATGGAAACACCTTGGAGAGTGCAGATGTGCCCAAGGTGCACAGTTAAACCTACCCTAGAACTCAACAAATTTCCCAACGACTCTGCTTTCGAAAAATTTGAGTCACCATTAGAACCGAAATTTGAGTCACCATTAGAACTGAAATTTGAGTCACCATTAGACCAAGTCTGTAGTTGTCAGCAAATGAGTAAGGTTCTTCCTCATGTTTTCGATTTCAAATTCAGTGCCAATATCAACAATGGATTTCATAACTACTTTATCTACATGGTATATTGACTCCATATAATGTTTTAGTGACTCTGATACCTATAGCTAAAGAAAAAAAACATAGTCAAGACCTGTAGGTAAATAATAAACACAATCAAGCACACTTTAACTTAATAAACATTCAACAACTGAAATATATCAATAATTACACAATTTTAAATTAAATGATTGGTTATTTCTAATTAGTAAATCATCTTTTTTCTTGCTTCTTTGCACTGGTGAAGAATTCTTCAATTTTGTTGGTGGTGCGAACATGAAACTTCTTGCGAGTTCCATGCCCCCTTGGCTCTGCAATCTCCTTCTTCCAATGTTGTAGGGAGGCCTAATCATGAACCCATCATCTATGCATCCCTTGTGCACCTCAATGGTGTTGTTTCTCTGGTTCTTCTGTGGAAAAATTCTCCAGCTTTCTACTTGGTAATTTAAGGTAGCATATATGCATGGAAGTAGTTGAGCTGAGGCTGAGCAAGCCCTATGAGACCTCCATCACATCTAACTTGTCTATGCCTCTCCCTTTCTTAGGTATTTCCCCATTTTTGAACAAGTTCAAGGCCCACGGTTGAAATTCACTGTTCTAACCCCCCAGTAAAATTTGAAGCTAAAAATAGACACAGACCTACCATTCTCTCTCGTTGGATAAAGGTGGAGTGTTTATTGTGTAATAGGTAAAATTGGACGTTAAAAGAGACAGACACATACATTTGGATCTCCATGCATGAAGAACATGAAGAACATGAGGCGATGAGCGTTTATTAGGATACAAGACAACCAGACTCGCAAAGGTCTATTTTAGTGATATACTTCATATGAATATACTATATACCATATCTTGGAGTGAAGTAGCCCATTAAAACAATTTTGGCATTGAAGTAGTCAAATGTCCAATTTCCACAATCTCAAAAAACTCTTTTGAAAAAAAATATTTTCTACCATACATATAATTAAACTAATGTGCCAAATCATTGAGTTTTACCTGCATTAATAGAAAATAAGCAATATTATTACACTGAATTAATAGTAAATACTTAATATTATTTACTGAATTAATAGTAAATATGACATGTTATATAAGTATTTCTCACTTTTTAATGTTTAGATTTTTAAAAGTGAAAAAAGAACAAGTTTGAAGTGAAAATTCTAATTTTATGTCTCAAGGTGTTTGATTTTTGGGCCAATTATATATAATTGTAAAATTATTTCCACAACCTAAATTCTGAAAATTCCAAAATCTTTTGAAAACAAATATTTTTTACCATACATACCATTAAAATCAATGTGTTGAATCATTGAATTGTACTGCAATTAATTAATAATAAAGAAGACATGTAATCAATCTGCCAAATCATTGATTTTTAGTGCATTGAATTAATATTAAAGATGACATGTAATTAATCTGCCAAATCATTGATTTTTAGTGCACTGAATTAATAGTAAAGATGACATGTGATATTACATATTTCGCACTTTTCAATGTTTAAATCCTTAAAAGTGAAAAATGAGTTGTTGAAAAGTCAACAATAAATGTGTGTCTAATTTAATTTTCCCTTAATGAAATTAGACAATAAAATGTAATCTTATCTCATAATCATTTGTAATAGTTAACTGAGTGTGATAAACTCAGTTAGCTCATGAATTTTGAGTTGAGGGTGGTTGATGAGGCATGCAGAGTGATTCTATTAGTTATTGAGTCCAAGTTGAAGTTAGTGCATTAGTTTAATGCATGAGAAATCAGTTAACTCAATTAATTGAGTTAAAATCAGTTTAACTAGTTGTAACTCTTTGTTGCACTAGTGAGAGTTCAAGTGAATTTAATCATATTTAATTCACATGTAGTGATATTTCATGTAATTAATGATTTACTATTAATAGATGCATGCATGTCATCTCTAGTGGAGACCCACTTGAGACAAAGGTTAAAGGGATGTTAACTATCATTGGTATTATTAGTAGGTTGCCCACATGTAGTAAAACATCCATAGGATTGCCAATGAGAATTGTGCAGTTTGGAAGGCTGAAATTCCTAAAGAATAGGGATTTCATTCCACATGAATTACGCAAGAAAGGCAGGCTGAGCATAGGCTAAAAATTAGCTAAGTGTTGGTCGATTTTTTCTGGATCAGTGTGAGATAGTTGTGAAAGTGTAGGAGAATCTTATGAGAAGAGTGCATTGTAATTATTTCATAATTCCTTGGTGAATATACAATAGAAGATAGAGGGATTTTGAGAAGCAAGATTTCCCCGGGAAAATATTTGTGTTGTGGTTTGATTTTCTTCTTTCTTTACTTGTTGTGATTGGTGATCATGTTTATTTTCCGCAATTGATTTGTATAAAGATTCGGTATATTTATTTAGCATATCGTGTTGGGGTTCCCATGTTTTGGCAAGGTTAGAAATACCAAAAGATGAGACAACATCAAACCACTTTCAGACCTCAGGATCTTTAGTGGATAGGGCTAACTCTAATCCCTAATGTTCCCAAATCTTCCAATTGAATCCTCAACAAGAAACATCTAAGAACTGAATTCGTTTAATTCATACATCAGAGAGCAAGCAATAACATCCACTACACTGGTTAAACCAACTGAAATCATTTCTTAGATAATACATTCAGAAGAGAAACATTAATGGCAAGAGAGAAGAAACATAGGGTACCTAACAAGGGTAAATCCTATGCTAATATTCTGATGCAAGCCAGTAGAAACGAAATGAATTGAATGTAAACACAAAGATAGGAAAACATCACCACTGCTTTAGATCAGGATCCAAAGAAATGTGCTTGTCATATTAAACAGCAATACCAGTTAAGTACAACATTGCCAATAGTTGAATACTCAGTCTGAAATCATATTCTTCAGCCTATCTTACAACTTTACACAGAGACTGTGTCTCAAAAGAAACTACTTGCAGTTCTCTGATAACTGATCAACAACCTTTACAATGATTTTCTTCATGAATTTATAGCTCCGGGGGAGCAGAGGAGGTAGGTGAAGAACTAAATGCAGTATTAAAACTTCTGAAAGAAAGAGGGTCGAAGCCCATTCTGTTTAAATTCTGAGCATTCAAATCCTGTCATTCTTTGGGTGAATGAATGATCTTCTTCAGAATTCAGACTACTCTGATATAACTCTGATGTACTCTGACCGCAGTACTGTGTGGTGCTAAAAGGAATGATAAATAATTCTACCATATTGATGAAATAAATGCTTTGATAGTACCGGAGCTGTTTCAGGGTAGAAAATCTCTCCAAAACACGGCATAGGTCGAACACTGCATGGGCGCTCTGTCCTTTATGGAGGAAAAACATTCTGCTGTTGTAGAAACCCCTGATATGCATTGATTTCTGCGTGTTGTACCTTCTGCGTGGTCCCCGGGTCTTCAATCCGATACTTTTCCTTTAAATCTTCAAACCTAAGGCTTGTATGTCTTCATTTGCGTGCCTTGAGCTCCCTGTTGCTTAATTCGAAATCTGGCTGTAGAATCTGGGCTTTAATGATGCTGGATAGGTTTCTTTGCAGAGTTTGAACTGTCCCTGGGCAATATTTATGACGCCGCTACCTTTTTGAGTTTTTCTATTGTAGTACTAGCTTCTAGATTTAATTTTGTCTGCACAGCACACCATTGAAGCAGTACATATGAACCATGGCGGTTTTCCGCCTCTGATAACCCCGCAAAACAAAAAACTTGTTATGAAATCTATAGATGGGGTAATGGACGCAGTGCGGACGATGAGGATGGCCATGCAGACTGGTGAGATGGCGGAAAGGTGCAGAAACACGGTGGAAAATGCACTATGACAGCGGGACATGGTCAGGCGGACGTGGGCGGAGCGCAGCAGATTTAATGTAAAATAATGAACATTTGACCTTGGAAATCACATATATAAGGGGGGCGAGGCGAATGTACAATGGAGAAACATGGAGGTGACGTGGCGGGACCGGGTGATGGCGGAATGATCAACAGCGGGGGGAAAACGAATCCGGACCATCAGATCTCAAAGGAAATCAACGGTGGGAAACACGGTAGAGGGCAATGAACAGTGGGCCAGGGGTATGGAGACCATAGATTAACCCATGCACAGCTTCATGGATCGACAACCATTGGATGGGTGATCACAAATCGGATGGCTGTCGGCGATATCGCTCCGCGTCCTGTACCGAACGATAACGCGCAATGAGATAGCGATTTTGGAATCGTACAGGAGCCACGCATCGAGAGGTGTATGGAATCGCTGGCCGATGAGAAAATACCACCAACCACCCAAAGGCGGTGCAATAGAAACCGCCGGTTTTTTATCAGTATGTGGGGACCACCAGGATGGGCGGATTTCGGATCATCGGATTTGCGTGTAAATGAACGGCGATGGCGCGATCGGGGGTTTGAACGGGGAAACACGAACACCGCGGGGTTAAACGATCGTCGTCCGATCTATAAAGATCAACGGTCATGAACACTCCCGATATACATTGGAGACTAGCGCCTTTAGGGTCAGCGTGTGGTTCCGGCGCCGAGGCTACATGGCGAGAAGGTGTGGGAGCTAGGCCAAAAGGGGCTAGGGCCGGACTTATGCAGAAAATATGGTTTTGGCTCATTTTTAAAGCATTTTAAGGCCATCCAAGGCCAATGATAAGGGAACGAGGGGGATTTAAACCAAACAGAATGTATTTGGGAGGTTTTAAAGGGGATTTTAGGATGGTTTTGGAGGATGTGGGGAGGGACTTGGGGGTACAGAAAAAGGGGTTTTGACAAAGGGAAGAAAGGATGAAATGGGACATTATGCAGGGATATAAAGGGCAGAACTAAAACCTTTAGGAGCATAATTCTCTATCAGCAAGGCCTATTGACTCAGAGCAGCAGAGGGAAACAGTCACAAGGTAGGGAACATGAAAAATGCTGCAAGGATTATGTGTTTTCAAGGGAAATTCATTCCTTGTAGGCTTATAAAACAAATTAGCCCCTTGCTTGCTCGTCAAGAAATTTATAAGGGGCTAACAGTGGCTCCACATGGGGATGGCTTCTTCTTGAAGGAGTCAAGAATTTAGAGAATAGATCTTTGGTGTAGGCCAGATGCCTGCTGCTTGGCACATCCCTTTCTTTCTTTAAATCAGCTACCACAATATGAAGACATTGCATCAGCAGAAAAACTTTCCCAACAAACTACCTACCCACACTACAATCCTAGCATTTTTTCTTCTTCTAGGGTGCATTTGAGCTAGCAGACCCTTTACATCGTTTTATTTTTGCAAATAGAAAATAAACCTATTCTAAATCTACCCTTATTACTCCATGAGGCCAAATTAGACTATTGGTCTCATATGCTTCTCTACCTAATCTAATATCTGCTGGGATTAAACTGTCCAGCAGATTTCTTCTCTATATTCTACGACAGAAATTGAAAAACAGCCAAGCCAGGATTAGACTGTCTGACTTGCTGTGGATCCAAGGCATAAAGGCAGTTGCACATGGACAAAAATTTCAGAAAACTGGCAACAAAACTGTGAAGGCTTGAAATTTGAAACTTGAAGTATCCTTCTTCTCTTAGTGACTCAAGTTTTGAGCATGTTAGAGTCACTTCTTGTCTTCATCTTAGCTCTGGTTTTGGGCATGTTAGAGTTGAGTCTTCCTTTCTCTTTGCTGGTCCAGGTTTTGAGCATGTTAGGACCAGCTTCTTTGCTTCACTTGGCTCAGGTTTTGAGCTTATTAGAGCCAATATTTTGCACATCAGAGGTTCATGTTTTAAGCATGTCTGAACCTCTCCTTTTCCTCTGTTTTTTGAAACATTTTCTCTTTTTCTTTGAAAATAAAAACTGCAATGGTATGTACAATGGAAATGGAAACTGAAAATCGAAAATCAGCAGAAGTAGTGTTTGAGCATCCTGCCATTGATAGGACCCCCAAACAGCTCTGTACCATATAATTCTTGTAGGAAGAAGGCATTGGGACCCACAGTGGCCTGGATGATGTATGGACCTTGCCACAAACTATCAAACTTGTTGTGCTTTCCTTTATCTTCTCTTCTTGAGTCCCACTTCAGGACTTTATCCCAAATTTTGAAATCAGCAGCTTTGGTTCTTTTGTCAAACAACTTCTTTATGTTTTCCTGAAATTTCACTACTCTGTTGTAGACCTCTTCCCTTGTTTTCTGGAGATGAATTGTCTGGTTTATTCTCCTCACCATATTGTCTTCTTCTGTTTGAATCTCCTAGACCAGCTTGATCACTGGTACCCCAAGGCTGGTGGGAAATACTGCTTCTGTACCATAGACAAGCTAAAATGGTGACCTGCCGATGGACTTCTTTGTTGTAAGTCTATCAGCCCACAAGGCATGTACTAACTTGTTATGCCATGACTTTTTGTTCTCTTCTAACAGCTTTTTGATGATGATCACCAGGCTCTTGTTTGATGATTCAGCTAATCCATTACCTTCAAGGTAATAGGCAGTTGAGTGACCGAGTGCTATTTGATACCTGTGACAAAAATCAACCATTTTCTTGGATCCGAAGGCAGTAGCATTATCAGTGATCATTTTCCTTGGGCAGCCAAACCAAGACAGGATATGACCTTCTAGGAAACTAATGATGACTAAATCTGTGGCATTCCTAGTAGGTATGGCCTCTATCCACTTAGTGAAATAGTCTGTGGATGTTAGGATCCATTTGTGTTGTGCAGAAGAAGCAGGGTGAATCTCCCCTATGAAATCCAGGCCCCATTGCAGAAAGGGACCTTCAACAGTGATGGGTTGTAGGGGTAAAGGGAGGATTTTTCTCTTACCTTCAAAGATCTGGCATTTGTGGCAGGTAACTATCATTTTATGGACATCGTTGAAGAGTGTGGGCCAATAGTAGCCAGCTCTGAGTATTTTGTTTGCAGTGGCTTTCCAACTCAAGTGGCCTCCACATTCTCCAGCATGAAATTCTTGTTTAATCCTCTTTGCCTCATTTTCAGGCAAACATTTGAGCAATATGCCATTTGGGTTTTTCCAGTATAAGTTTTCATTCAAAATGCAGTAGTTTCTAGATTTTAGTTTTATGAATCTGGCCTTGGTTTTTGACAGTTCAGGTGGGGCATTGAGGTGGGTAAGCACATAAAAAATGTCAGAATACCAAGGAGAGCTCTAAAAATTTTCCTCGACAGTGGGGTCAGGAAATTCTTATTGCTCATCCAAGGTATTTACCATGTTAATATCAAGGACTTGTAAGTTTGATTCAGCCATTAGTTGAGCTAAGCCATGACCTTTAAGCAGTTTGGTGGGTTTTATCTCAAGGTCGTATTCTAAGATCACAGCAATCCATTTTCCCCTTTTCCCATCTGGGTCCTGGGACAAGATGTCTTTAACCACTATATTCGGCACATAGGCTATGGTGTGGGAATGCATTATGTACACCCTGAAGTCTTTCAAGGTCTTAATCAGAGCATAGGCCTGTTTCTCCATTATGTTGTATTTCAAGGGTGCATCTCTGAGTGCTTTGCTGAAGAAATAAATGGGATGTTCCATTCTCTATGTGTTTTTCTACAGCAAGACTGTAGCCACTATATGCTCAGACGCAAATGAAAAGATCAAGAAATATTTAGAGAAATCTGGGCTGATTAGAACAGGATCTTGGGTAAGTGCAAGTTTTACCGATTCAAAATATTGTTTAGCTCCAACAGTCCATTTAACTCCTTCACCTTTCTTCAGCATGTTAGTCATGTTCCTAAGGTTTTCAGCTAGATTGGGGATAAATCTCCTAAGGAAGTTGATTTTCCCAATGAAGGATTGTAACTCTTTGATGTTTCTTGGGTGTGTGATCTGTAGTATTCCCTCAACTCTTTGTGGGTCTATCCTAATTCCCTTCTCAGATATAATGTGGCCAAGAAGTTTACCTTCCTGTAGTCCAAACACAGTCTTTTTAGGATTCAATGATAGACCAAACCTTCTACATTTTTCAAAAACTTTCCTCAGATGTTTCAGGTGTTCTTCTTCAGTCTTGGAATAGACTGTTATGTCATCTAAGTAAATAACAATGAAGTGCCCTATCTCATCTGAAAAATCTATGTCCATCGCTCTTTGGAAGGTGGCTCTGGCGTTCATCAATCCAAAAGGAATCTTCACATACATGAAGGTACCCCATGGAGTGGTGAAGGTTGTCTTGAGTTGATCTTCTGGGATTACCCAGACTTGGTTGTAACCTGAAAAACCATCTAGCAGGGAGATCCTTCTAGAGCCTACTACCCTCTGCAGAATATGTTCCATTTTAGGCAAAGGGTAATTGTCTTTGAGTGTGGCTCTATTAAGATTCCTGAAGCCTATACACAGCCTGATTTCCCCTGTTTTCTTCCTTACAGCGACTAGTTTCGATACCCAATCAGAGATCCTTACAGGCACAATTATACCTGCTTCGTACATTTTCTTAATTTCTTTTTCTATTGCAGGCAATTGTTTCGGGTTTATTCTGCGAAGTTTTTGCCTAAAGGGCTTCTGATTTTCTTTCAAGGGTATTTTGTGTTGAATGATGTTTGTGTTATAGGCCTTTAAGTCTTCATAAATCCATGCAAACACATCAATGAATTCCTTAAATAGGTCAATGTATTTATTTTTCATGTTTGCAGGCAGAGACTTAGCCAGTTTAATCATTTTGGGCTTATCTTCAGTGCCTATGTTGCATTCTTCCACATCAGAGTCTGCATGTTCTATAGTGGGCTTTTTTTCTACATCATCAAAGTCAAACAGGTCTTCTAAAGGGGCCAGACCTCGAGGTATGTTCTTGTCTTTAGTCTGCAGCACCTCTACTTCTTCACTGTCTGTGTTTTCCCATTTTCCATCTGGATTTCCAGTCTGTTCATCTAAAGAGTTTATTTCTATGTTACAGGGTGTTTCTTCCTCATCTGAGGATTCTTCACTTAGGTAGCTACTGTCAGATTTGGAGTCTGAATCAGAAAATCCAAACTCGTTTCTGCCTACCAGGAAATCTTCAATCTATTTGTCTCCTTCAAAAACCTGCAAATACTTTTCGTTGTCTGGCACAGCAGCTCTGAATTTGGTCTGAATGATGATCTGTTGGTCACTGGGAGTCTTGGGGTAGGAACTGTCTAGGCAAGCTAATCCGTTTGCAATGACATTTTAACCCCTAGGAACAAACACTAATTTGTATTCCACAAACATTTTTAGTAGATCCATAGTGTCATTCCTATATGCTCTCAGTCTAGGATGTTTCGTTGTGTATTCAACATTCACATGTTTAATAATCATCTCAGAGTCTCCACGCACGGCTATCCTATGGGCTCCTAATTTTTTCAACAGGGTTAAGCCCGGGATAAGGGCCTCGTATTCTGCAATATTATTGGTACATTTGAAATGCAGATTGCAGGCATGGCTCTTTGCGTAATCACTCTCTGTGTTATGTATCCACACTCCTGCCCTAGCAGTTCTTCTTGTACATGACCCATCAAAACTCATTTCCCACAGGGGTTCACTCTCGTTTTTGTTATCATTCCCTTTCCCACAGTTGGGTTCGCCATTATGTTGCGTTATAGGGTCTGCGCTAGGCTGCGGGTTGTTCAGTTTTTCGTCATGGATGTGGAAGTCAGAGAGGTGACTAGAGGGCTGATGGTGTTATGTTTCTGGTTCACTTTGAGTTGTTAGATCAGTGCACTGTTTAAGATTTTCTACGTCTTTATCCTCTGAGTTTAGGGTAGCCATTATTTTTAAATCCATTAGTTCTATTTCATCATGTGTACCTTTGCTTGTATCTATGTTTTCAGATTCTGGTTCCCCCAGAGATTCATCATTGCAGAAGATAAAGGAATCTAGGTATGTATGCACAGAGTATAGAGGAGAATTTTCAGGCTTTTCAAGATTACTAACCAGGAATTTCATTTGTGCTTCCCTGTATAGTATTCTAAGTTGGCCAAATATTGGGATTGTGGCATAAGCCCCATCCATCTGCATTGTTCCTTGCAGCTTGGCTCCCCATGATCTTGATAATAGCATGCCATATTTGGGTGGCACATCTGCCACAACAACATCCATGACCATACACTTGGCAGGAATCTGAGTAAGGCTCACACATAAGTCTTTGATCAGGCCAAGACATTTTACTCTACTAGAGTCAAATGAATATAGGTCTTTATAGGGACAGGTTATCTCTAGGCCTAATATTTCCATTACTACTTTAGGCATTAGGTTGTGTGATGCCCCAAAATCATGCATTGCATTGTGGAGAATCTTATCATGGACATTAAGACTGATATAAAAAGGTGGCACCACCCCTTCCTGAAACTTTCCTTCTATCTTTGGACCAAAGAGAAGGGCAGGTTGATCATCACTCAGATTTACAGTGTCACTGTTCTCACCTAAGTTTAATGCTTTCAAAATTTGGCCTTTATATACATCCTCAGAGGCCAGCTCAGAGAGTGGGACAGAGATTTTAATTTTTGCAATCTCACTCTCCAAATTGAAAGTGGATTGACTCTTTGGAAGGTTCAACTCTGTTTTTCTAGCCACTTCTTAAGTGGCTGAATCAGTGTGTTGATTCTCGTTATGTACAGCGTTTGTGACAATTTTATCAGGAGCACTAACTGTAGTGCTAGTGCTACTAGCTGGTCTACCTTGTGTATCAGTGTTTTGGTTGTCCTTTTCTTTATTCTTTCCAAAACTCTCAGCTGTTGATTTGTTACTTTCAGCAGTTGCTTTAAAAGTTTTCTCGGGCCTTTTCTTGATGGTGACCTCAGAATATTTTGTTTTGGCAGTCTCCTGGCTATTTTTACTCATGAGTTCATATTGTTCTCTGACCTGCATCATGGCATTTTCAAACCCTAACCTATAATCTTCAGATTCTAACCATTCCTCATCCCAACCAGAGGGTGAGGGTTGATCTTCCTCTGAGTAACAGTTAAGGATTGAATCCTCTATTTCAAACATGTTTATTGTGTTTCCCTCAAACTCTTCTATGATTCCCTCATCTTCATGAAGAAAATTCTCTTGGAATGGGGGAATAACTTGCTGATCTGATTCTCTTTGTCTGTTGGGGGTGTTATTGTTTCTTCTAAAGTTTTGGTTCTGGTTTTTGTTCTGATTGCTAACTGTGACAACCATCTTTTCCATCATTTGCTGTAGTATTTCCACGTTTTTAGATAACCTATCATAATTTGGATCAGATGTAGAAGCTACAGTGTCATCTCTGTATGTTACCCTTTTCTCAGATCTCAGTCTTGCTCTTTTCTCAATCAAATTGGCTTCTATATTCACTGCTCCTTTCTGCATGTCCTCCAATGTGTTGTATTCCTTATCTCTAAGCTCATAGGCCATGTCAGCATCAAAGCCTTCAAGATATTTTGCTAGGGCCATGCCTTGTGGAGGTTTCATATGTGGAGGGAGGGCATTTTAAATGATTTTAAACCTTGTTGTGTAATCATGGACACTCTCTCCTACATTTCTTTTGAGGGTCATGTATTCTGCTAGGAGTTGGCAAGGATTTGCCCTAGCTTCCCATTTGTTTATGAAATTATGATATAGAGCTGAGAGGCCATTTATGCTACCTGGAGGTAGGCCCTTAAACCATTTCTTCACATCACCCCCTAAGCTCTGGGCAAAGATTATCATTTTGACTGTATCATCATCTATTTCCATGTAGTAAAAAGAATCTTCCATCTTATCTACATGTTGTTGGGTTGTGATGGACTCTTTTGCGGTGAAGTGTGGGATCTTTGACTGATAATCATTTGGTAAGGGTACTAGAGGCTGAGGTAAAACTAGGGGTGCATACCAGGCTGCCATGATGATGTTTTGATGAAGTAAAGGATTGACTTGAGCAGCTGGTATTTGGATGATAGGGATATTATGACCAACAGAAAACTGATGAGCAGATCTAGGGTGACCTAGCCCCAATTTTTGTATGAAATGTATATCAAGAGGTGTAGAAGGAGGGGTATGTCTATTCCCTAGGTGCCTACCACTTTTCTGTGGTGAATTAGGAAGCTCAGGGTCTGGCTGGTCTAAGATACTGAATGACCTAGTTCTACGTAAGTTATTAGGTAGGTCTAGGTCAAGGTGAAATTGTGATAGAGCTGTAAGATCTTCTGGTGCAGATTTAGATCTATGGATGTGGTTGGAAATAGTTGGTCTTTTAGGTGTAGGAGCTCCCTTGAGGATGCTCTCAGGGTTGTCAACTATTTCAGGTGGGTTTGGGTTAGGGTAAGCTCTTGTATGAATGGTTCTAGAAGCCAGAGTGTTGTTTTATGACCAGGCAGCTTAACCCTACTTGTTACTTCTACCGTGTCTGATGTTGTTATAGAGGCTGGTCTCCCAGCGGAATATTATGTGAACCAAGATAATCAGCAGGCCTACTGATCACCAGTGGAGTCTTTAAAACGTTTAGGGAATATGGAGTCGCCAGGTGGAAGGTTTTAGGATGTTTTTGGGAGTACATTGTCCACCACAGTGCTTATGAGATGTCCCCTTTCAGGGATATCTTTCAAACACAGCAAACTCTAACCAGAGATTGACTAGGAGGGGATTTACTAGATGTGTCACCTCTAAAAGAGTGTGAGATCCGGAGGCTACCTGGCCCTTTCCAGACTCTGTCCAAGAGTATGGGAGACACACAACAAATGGTATAGAGGTTGATGTGAGAATAGGAATGTTTAACTGCCAACCTAACCCGAGATTGTAGGTTTTTTGAATGCCTAAGAATGCTTAAGGTGTAATGCACTCAAGAGTTCCCCAGCGGAGTCGCCATTATGTTGGGGTTCCCATGTTTTGGCAAGGTTGGAAATACCAAAAGATGAGACAACATAAAACCACTTTGAGACCTCAGGATCTATCCCTCCTGGGTCCAGAGAGGGATCTCTCTATGGTATATCAAAGGTGTATGTCTTTGAAGCTCAAGTGTTAAAGATGTTAGGCTAGTTATAAGGCTCGGGGTTGGTTTGTTTGATTTGTTTTGCTTTGGTTGATGGTTATCAGGAAAGAAGGGTTCAGTGTAAGACCAGGATGAGAAAAGAGGGATAAGGCAGAGGTGAAATGTTCCAGGAAATATCCAAAACCATTGGGAAATGGATTCAGGAAAGGATTTTCTTACCATCCAATGTGCAAGCTTTAAATTGGGCTAGTCATATAAAACATTGGATCTTAAAGATGATTGTGTGATATAAACTGATAGGAAAGGAAGAGACAACACAGTTTCAGAGCACAAAGTTAAAGACCAGCTGGTCGCACAAGGATCCTAGTGGACAGGGCTAACTCTAATCCCCAGTGTTCCCAAATCTTCAAACTGAATCCTCAACAAGAAACATCTAAGAACTGAATTCGTTTAATTCATACATCAGAGAGCAGGCAATAACATCCACTACACTCGTTAAACCAACTGAAATCATTTCTTAGATAATACATTCAGAAGAGAAACATTAATGGCAAGGAGAGAATAAACATAGGGTACCTAACAAGGGTAAATCCTATGCAAATATTCTGATGCAAGCCAGTAGAAACGAAATGAATTGAATGTAAACACAAAGATAGGAAAACATCACCGCTGCTTCAGATCAAGATCCAAAGAAATGTGCTTGTCATATTAAACAGCAATACCAGTCAAGTACAACATTGCCAATAGTTGAATACTCAGTCCGAAATCATATTCTTCAGCCTATCTTACAACTTTACACAAAGACTGTGTCTCAAAAGAAACTACTTGCAGTTCTCTGATAACTGATCAACAACCTTTACAATGAGTTTCTTCATGAATTTATAGCTCCGGGGGAGCAGAGGAGGTAGGTGAAGAACTAAATGCAGTATTAAAACTTCTGAAAGAAAGAGGGCCGAAGCCCATTCTGTTTAAATTCTGAGCATTAAAATCCTGTTATTCTTTGGGTGAACGAATGATCTTCTTCAGAATTCAGACTACTCTGATATAACTCTGATGTACTCTGAACGCAGTACTATGTGGTGCTAAAAGGAATGATAAAGAAGTCTGCCATACTGATGAAATAAATTCTCTAATAGTACCGGAGCTGTTTTAGGGTAGAAAATCTCTCCAAAACACGGCATAGATTGAACATTGCATGGGCACTCTGTCCTTTATGGAGGAAAAACATTATGTTGCTGTAGAAACCCCTGATATGCATTCATTTCTGCGTGTTGTACCTTCTGCATGGTCCCCGGGTCTTCAATCCGATACTTCTCCTTTAAATCTTCGAACCTAAGGCTTGTATGTCTTCATTTGTGTGCCTTGAGCTCCCTGCTGCTTAATTCGAAATCTGGCTGTAGAATCTGGGCTTTAATGGTGCTGGATAGGTTTCTTTGCGGAGGTTGAACTTTCCCTAGGAAATATTTATGACGCCGCTACCTTTCTAAGTTTTTCTATTGTAGTACCAGCTTCTAGATTTAATTTTGTCTGCACAGCACGCCATTGAAGTAGTACATATGAACCATGGCGCTTTTCCGCCTCTGATAACCCCACAAAATAGAAAACTTGTTATGAAATCTATGGATGGGGTAATGGACGCAGTGCAGACGATGAGGATGGCCATGCAGACTGGTGAGATGGCGTAAAGGTGCAGAAACACGACGGAAAATGCACTATGATAGCGAGACGTGGTCAGGAAGACGTGGGCGAAGCACAACAGATTTAATGTAAAATAATGAACATTTGACCTTGGAAAGCACATATATAACGGGGCCGAGGTGAATGTATGACAGAGACACGTGGAAGTGACGTGGCAGGATCGGGCGATGTCGGAATGGTCAACAGTGAGGGGAAAACGAATCCAGACTGTCAGATCTCAAAGGAAATCAACGGTGGGAAACATGGCGGAGGGAAATGAATGGTGGGCCAGGGGTACGGAGACCATAGATTAACCCATGTGCAGCTTCATGGATCGACAACCGTTGGATGAGGGATCACAGATCGGACGGCTGTCGGCGATATCGCTCTGCGTCCTGTACCGAACGATAACGCGTGATGAGATAGCGGTTTTGGAATCGTACAGGAGCCACGTGTCGAGAGGTGTATGGAGTTGCTAGCCGATGAGAAAATACCGCCAACCGCCCGAAGGCAGTGCGATAGAAACCACCGGGTTTTTTATCAGTACATGGGGACCACCGAGACGGGCGAATTCCGGATCGTCGGATTTGCATGTAAATGAATGGCGATGGCGCGATCAGGGGTTTGAACAGGGAAACACGAACGTCACGGGGTTAAATGATCATCGTCTGATCTATAAAGATCAACGATCATGAACGCTCCTGATATACATTGGAGACTAGCGCCTTTAGGGTCAGCGTGTGGTTTCGGCGCCAAGGCTACATGGCGAGAAGGTGCGGGGGCTAGGCCGAAAGGGGCTAGGCCCGGACTTATGCAGAAAATATGGTTTTGGCTCGTTTTTAAAGCATTTTAAGGCCAGCCAAGGGCAACGATAAGGGAACAAGGGGGATTTAAACCAAACAGAGTGTATTTGGGAGGTTTTAAAGGGGATTTTAGGATGGTTTTGGAGGATTTGGGGAGGGACTGGGGGGTACAGAAAAAGGGTTTTTGACAAAGGGAAGAAAGGATGAAATGGGACATTATGCAGGGATATAAAGGGTAGAACTAAAAAATTTAGGAGCATAATTCTCTATCAGAAAGGCCTATTAACTCAGAGCAGCAGAGGGAAATAGTCACAAGGTAGGGAACATGAAAAAGGCTGCAAGGATGATGTATTTTCAAGGGAAATGAATTCCTTGCAGGCTTATAGAACAAATTAGCCCCTTTCTTGCTCGTCCAGAAATTTATAAGGGGCTAACATATCGCATGATCGGATTGAATCCATTTATATACATATTGTTTGTATAATTTCTGCATGGTATCAGAGCGTAGGAAATCACTATAGTGGAGAAGAAATTGATTTTGTGTTGAATAGGATTTGAATTTGAAAAAATATCCTTTGGAGCGACAGGCATATCAAGATCAAGATGGCTTTCAATGGCTTGAGATTGAAAGATGCACTCGAGGGAATTTCTAATTATATTGTGTGGAAAGACGGGATGGAGGTAGTTCTGGAGGACAATGGGTTGAAATAATTCATTAATAATGACATTCCAAAACCTGCAGTAGCAAATGCAACTCTTCTTGATGCTTGGCAAAAGAAGGTTGCAAAGGCGAGGAGGATATTATTGGAGGGAGTACGAGACCGCATTATCTCAAGTCTCCATGGAAAATCAACTCCATATGCAATGTGGAAGGCCTTGATAGATCTGTTTCAGAGTAGCAGAGACCACAAAAATTTGGCACTGAAGGAAAAGCTCGAGAAAATCAAAATGGAGAAAGGTGATACTATTCTTAAATATTTAACCAAGTTTTTCTCATGTCGAGATGATCTTGGGAGCATCCGAATTAATGTATCGGATGATGACTTGGTGAGACTAGTTCTTCTAGGCCTTCCCAAGCGTTGGCATAGTTATCAAGACTCTATCAATGGGAGGGAGAAGCTTCCAAATTGGGAGCGACTTTGGTTGGATTTGGTGCAAGAAGAATTCGGGTGGAATACCAGGGATGGATCCTCATCTAAGACAGATGTTGATGAAAATTGTGCCTTGGATGGTAAGGTGAAGAAGGGGAAAGGAAATAAATCCTATTCCAAATCTGAGACTGACAAAGAAGGAAAGAAGCATGACATGTCCAAAGTGAAATTTTTTCACTGTCACGAGCATGGACATTATGCCACTAATTGTCCATAGAAGAAGAAGAACAAAAAGGCTTCAGGATCGGCAGCTGGTGAGGCTTTGGCCTTAGAATTTGAGTTGGACTTCTCTCTCATTGCATGCATGGTGTCCAGTGTGATGGGATCAGTGTGGTACTTTGATAGTGGTGCATCTTTCCACATGATCGGAGACAAATAAATTTTCAGTAACTTGGAGGAGAAGGATCTCTAGATGCATATCGAAATGGCTGATGGCGGAAAGTATAGCACTACCGGGATTGGTACAGTTACTTTCCAGACACAGTCAAGTAAACCCTTCTTATTAAAAGATGTAATTCATGTACCAGGCTTGAAAAATAATTTAGTTTTCGTTGCTATGTTGGAGGATAGAGGTTACGATGTGGTTTTCAGTGAATGGAAATTTTTATTTCAACACAAAGCCATAGGGAAAGCCAAGAGTATTAGGATTCGTGTGAAGAATCTCTACAAACTTGATGTAGATGGTTGTGTAGCATTGATGGGTAAGGTAGACAAAGTGGTGAGTCAGGATGAGGGTGAGTTATGGAACAGGAGATTGGGCCATCTACACCATGGTGCCTTGAAGTTCATGCAACATATTTCTACGAGGCTTCCAAAGGGTACTCTTGTGTAGATAGAGACATGCAAGGGATGTACCATGGGGAAGTATGCAAAGGCCACTTTTCACGAGAAGGAGAACCGAGAAGCAAAAATCCTTGAGAGAGTTCACTTAGATGTGTGGATCATTCTCTATAGCTTTGACAACAAAGCACATGTATTATGTGATCTTTTTTTATGATTTTTCTAGAAAGTGTTGGATCTACTTCATGTAGAAGAAAGATCAGACGTTCTCAAAATTTTGTGAGTTCAAAGCACTAGTGGAGAAAGATACGAGAAGCATGTGAAGTCTCTTAGGAGTGACAATGGTGGTGAGTACATATCCAATTAATTCAAGAACTTCTGTAGCAAAGAGGGCATTTGGAGAGAGTTGATTGTGCCTCATAACCCACAACAGAATGGGGTCATAGAAAGAAAGAACAGAACAGTTGTGGATGAAGCATGATCAATGTTGCATGATCATGGCCTACCGTTTCATTTGTGGGCGGAGGCATGCAACACAGAAATATTTGTGCAAAATCGTAGTCCTCATCAGATACTTGGCATGAGTACACCAAAGGAGGCTTTTTCTGGTAAGAAACTTGATGTTTCATATTTTAAAATTTTTGGCTCATTTGTATATCGCCATGTGACAAAAGATTCGAGGAAGAAGCTAGAACCAACAGTTGAGATTGGGATATTTGTGGGGTACACTGATACTCCTCACAACTATCGGGTGTATTTTCCAAACAAAAGAATGAATTTTGTGAGACGAGATATAAAATTGATGAGGAGAAATCCATGTGATTAGGGCCCTTGCGAGGGAGCTTGATTTTCATGCAGATGAGGAACTCTTGGTTCCAAAGGATGAACGTCAAGATGTGGAGCAGCCACATGCAGAGGATCATGGAGTGGCAGAAAACACACATGCAGATCCATCCACCAGACATGGTAGAAGGCGCACCATAGAAGCTAATATATTGAGACTTGATGTGGCATAACATGTAGGAACACCTACTTCACTCCGCAGATAGAGATAACCTCTAGACAGGTTTACTGGATACATGGATCTTATGAGAAAGTGTATTGTGACAAAACCATCCTCCATTGAGGAAGAAGTGCAGCAACCAATTTGGGTTGACGCCATGGTTGAGGAGTATGACTCCATTGTCAAGAACAATGCATGGGAATTTGTCCCAAGAATAGTCGGAAAATCAGTGGTTGGATCTAGATGGATTTATAAGGTGAAGAAAGCAGCAGATGGGAGTTTGGAGAAGTACAAGGCTATATTTGTAGCCTGGGGATTCTCACAAGTTGAGGGGATTTACTATGAGGATAATTTCGCACTGGTTGTGAGATACTCATCGATTATATCTATCCTTGCACTCTTAGTGCATATGGGGTGGCAGATACATCAGATGGATGTGAAAAATGTGTTTCTCAATGGAGTTATTGAGGGATAAGTGTATATAGAGCATTCAGAAGGTTTTGAGACCTTTGAAAATGAGTCTCATGTATGCAGACTCAAGAGATCATTGTATGGGCTGAAGCAAGCACCTCGTACTTCGTACACAAAAATTGATAGCTATTTCACCGAGTTGGGCTTCACCAAGAGTGAAGTGGATGCAAACTTGTACCATATTGTGGTTGATGGTAAGCTCTTGATTATCACACTTTATGTTGTTTATCTAATTTTGATAGGTGATGAGCAGATCATAACTTCTTGCAAGAGATTTTGAGATGAAGTACATGGGACTCCTTCACTATTTCCTTGGTTTGTAAATATGGCAGCAGGATGGTGAGCTATTTGTTTCTCAAGGCAAGTATGCCAAAGAGATTCTGAGTAAGTTTCACATGGAGAGCTATAAACCCATGGAGACTCCTCTTATAGGAAAATGGAGGAATGAGGATGCTACTTCAAGTGAGGTAGTGGATGCTATTGTTTACAGGAAGCTTGTGGGTTCACTGATGTACTTGGTGAACACCAGACCAAACATTTGATACGCATTTAACCAGTTGATTCAAGCTATGGTTAAGCTGACCAAGCTATTTTGGAAGGAGGGGAAGCATGTCTTGAGATATCTCAGGGGCACTACATAGTATGGATTATGGTACAGATGGACAGAGGGAGTGAAGCTTCAAGGCTTCACCGATGGGGATTGGGCAGGTTTTCCATTAGACAGAAAGAACACATTAGGAGGGATCTTCAGCATAGGATCAACAACATTTTCTTGGTATAGCATGAAGCAGAGATACATTGTGATTACCAGAGTTGCATTAAACTCTCAGTTAATCTGGTATTCCATGATAGTTCTAAGCATATAGACATCCGGTACCACCAACTCAGAGATTTTTTTCAGAGACGCATTATGTTACTTCAGTAAATTCCCACACAAGATCACGATGTAGATATTTTGACGAAGGCTCTCACCAGGAGAAAAGTCAAATACCATAGAGGCAGGATCGAGGTAGCTGATAATCCCTTTCTTGTTGAGAGGGATTGTTGAAAAGTCAATGACAAATGTGTGTCTAATTTGATTTTACATTAATTAAATTGGACAATAAAATTTAATCTTATCTCATAATCACTTGTAAAGTTAACTGAGTGTGATAAACTCAGTTAGCTCATGAATTTCGAGTTGAGGGTGGTTAGTGAGGCATGCAGAGTGATTATGTTATTTATGACGTCCAAGTTGCAGTTCGTGCAATAGTTTAATGCATGAGAAATCAGTTAACTCAATTAATTGAGTTAAAATCAATTTAACTAGTTGTAACTATTTGTTGCACTAGTGAGAGGTCAAGTGAATTAAATCAGATTTAATTCACATGTAGTGATATGTCATGTAACTGATGATTTACTATTAATTGTTGCATGCATGTCAGTTCTAGTGGAGACCCAATTGAGACAAAGGTTAAAGGGATGTTAACTACCAGTTGTATTATTAGTAGGTTGTTCGCATGCAGTAAAACATCCATAGGATTTCCCATGAGAATTGAGTATTTTTTGAAGGTTGAAATTCCTAAAGAATAGGGATTGCATTCCACATGAATTGCCCAAGAAAGATAGGCTGAGCCGAGGTTGAAAATTGGCTAAGTTTTTGTTGATTTTGTGTGGATCAGTGTGAGAAAGTTGTGAGAGTGCAGGAGAATCTTGTGAGAAGAGTGCATTGTAATTATTTCGTGATTCCTTAGTGAATATACAATAGAAGATAGAGGAGTTTTGAGCAGCAAGATTTCCCCAGAAAAATATATGTGTTGTGGTTTGACTTGCTTCTTTCTTTACTTGACGTGATTAGTGATCGTGTTTATTTTCCGCAGTTGATTTGTAGAAGGATTAAATATCTTGCTTTAGCATATCGCATGATCAAATTGAATCCATTGATATACATATTGTTTGAATAATTTCTACATGAGTTAGTTTGAAGTGAAAATTGCAATTTTATGTTTCAGAGTGTTCAATTTTTGTACAATTATCAAGTTATACATAATGGTAAGAGTACTTCCATGATATCAATGTTGAAAATTCAAAACTCTTTTGAAAAAATTACCATTAAAATCAATGTGCCAAATCAATGATTTATACTGCATTGAATTAATAGTAAATAGGGCATGTTATATTACTTATTTCTCACTTTTCAATGTTTAAGTCCTTAAAACTAGAAAAGGCACAAGTTTGAAGTGAAAATTAGAGTTTTATGTGTCAAAGGTGTTCGATTTTTGTGCAATTATCAAGCTATATATAATTGTAAAAGTATTTCCATATTCTCAACACTGAAAATTCAATACTCTTTTGAAAAAAATATTTTTTACCATACATACCATTAAAATCAATGTGCCAAATCATTGATTTTTAAGTCAGTGAATTAATAGTAAAGATGACATGTTATATTATGTATTTCTCACTTTTCAATGCTTAAATCCTAAAAAGTGAAAAAGCCTTCAATTTGAAATCAAGATTAGAATTTTGTGTTTTAGTTTGTTCAATTTTTTGTGCAATTATCAAGTTATATATAATTGTAAAAGTAGAGAGTAAATACTTAATTAAATTTACATTTATTTATTTTAATTTTTATATATGAGATTAAATCATATGTGTGTGTGTGTGTGTGTGTGTGTGTGTGTGTGTGTGTGTGTGTGTGTGTGTTATATATTTTTTTTAAGTTATATATATATAACTATATATATGATTTTTTTTGTAAAAGTTTTAATGATAATCAGTCTTTGAGATAAGTTTTAAAACTTTTATAAAAAAAATCATATATATATATATATGATTTTTTTATAAAATTTTTAATGATAATTAGTCTTGGAGATTGGTTTTTGAGAATATTAGTTTCGTTGAAAATATCTTTTAGTTTTGATTAAACCATTTGCATTTTTATTGGCTAAGAGTTTATGTTTTTAAGATTAAAAAAACAAGTTAATAATCTTATACTTAGAGGTATTTGGTAGGAATGAAAGTCTACCTTCTTATAGACAACCATTTAGTTATTTTAGGTGGTGTGGTTTTTATTGAATAATGGTGATAATTTATCTTGCATTAGTGCATTACTGAGGTACGAAGTATTTTTCCACACACACACACACACACATATATATATATATTGTTTAGTTCGAAAAAATGATTTTTTTTCACAAATCATGTTTATTTAGAGTGTGGACTTTCAATATTGATGAAAACTACTCACAAATGTCTACTCATAAATATGTTCAAAGAAACCTCACCAAAAAGTCTACCTCTTAGAAAATTATAAATAATTTTAGATTATACTTTAGGATGAAAAACTTAGTTTCAACTCTATCAACATTTCCAATACACCTACTATTTTTATCTAGTGATCTCTAATAACATGAAGTTAGAATAATTTGCATTGAGTGTTCCACATATGTTTATTGTGAAGAATCATTTTTATGATGAGGAATTCATATTAGGAAGCAATTAATGAACCTGATATTTCAATATGCCATGAGAGCAAAGGCTATACCCTCAAATGATAATATATCTAGAAAGATGTTAGGTCATTTCTTAAAGTTGATATGTTCATTGAGCATAAATTTTTTGGTTGGTATAGGTATATATTATTATGGGGAATATATACTATTTAAACTTTAAAACAAGGCTTAATATTATTCCAATAAAGCTCATTATGTCATTTGTAGAAATTGAATCTAGATAGCAAGGAATATATTTTTTCTCAACCATAGAAAATAAACTCAATTGACAACCCATTATACTTATTTTAATATCACATTTAAAATTTTAACTTCATGTTCTTTTAAAAAATCATAATGTTACTTAAATTCTTCATTCAAATGTTTTTTAAGATTTATGTGAACAAACAGTATAATAAAAATAAACCTAAAATTTTGGATATAATCTAATTAATGGCATACTTTATTAATTTTACAATTTGCATTCAAAATGAACTATTTTAGTATTTACATTAGGTGTCGTTTAATTATTTTTAGGTTTTTTTTTGTTGGAATTTGATGATAATTTTTTATGATATTGTGAATTTCCGTTGCTTAAAATTTAATTTTAAAAGCAAATGGATTCACATTGGTTACAAATTTTAAACTTGCCATTCTCAAATTTTCCAACGGGATTTTGGCTGAATAGACAAACTAAGATTTTACATTATTAATATAATATGAAAAATTTAGATGGATACAAATAAATTTTCAATAAAATGCACTAATGAACTCCTATAACACTTGCAATAAAGCATATATCGTTCTTCAGTGTCAACATAATAATGGCTCTTGAAAAGTTATGAATTGTGTCATGGAAAAGCAAACAACTTACCATATTATCATTTTATAAAGAATAATCATAAACATTATACAAGTAAATCATAAAAAGATATTATTAGTCCATCCTATTCAGGGGCTATAATTTTCGGTACAAAGTGTATGCTTCTTGAATTTGTATGCATCCTGCGTAGTTGGCTACTTGGCACAATGGTCCACCTTTGAAGAGATACTATGCCTTCGAGCTCGTTCGACCAACCAACCTTTGAGCCATTAGACTAGGCGATCCCTCAACCTCAAGTGAGGCATTAGAAACTCTTCTATTTCAAATTTTATTGTATATTATTTAAAAGGTAAAAAAAAACCCAAAACACTATCAGCCTCACTATCAGCCTCTCTTTTGTACCTCTTGGTACAAATGCTAGTTATGAATTGTGTACAGGTACTTCAACATCCAGCTTTTAAAGATATGTACATCATGAATTTGATGGCTATAGTCAAATTCTTTGGATTTATTACTAGGAATACAACCAAGGATATTTATATGGTCGGCGAAAGAATACAACTTTTTGTCGTTCTCTCCTATAGAGTACATTGTTCTACTTAGAGAGACTGAAAGAGGGATCAGTAGAACTATCTTAAATGAAAACCAAGAACCGAGATCAACATTTTCTAACCTAAAAGCTCTTTTCAAATCCCTGCCAAAAATATATTTTTTTTTTTTTGACAAAATAGAGAAGATTTCATAGGACTTTACTATACTACCAGAATATCCACACTTGTATTATTGTAATTAAAATAGTGTACTGTTTAATATTTTGTTTAATATTGAGATTAAGGTGACATATCAGATCTTGGTTGGACATCACTTCTCTTTGTACATATATAAGGAAAGTGTCATGTCAAATTGGTTTTAATGTGCATAAAACAAAGTTTTGGTAATACTAGCTCATACTTAGGAGAACAATTCAAGTTTGAATTCAATTTAGTGTGTGGTTGAAATTGAATACAAATATTTGTTTCATAAATTCATTTCTTTATATTCATAGAGAGCTTTTTTTCACTTATGGTAGGATTATTAAAGTGAGTTTGTCTTACTTCTTCAAGTTTGTAATCGGTTTTCTTGCTTTATAATGGTGTACATTAACATAAAATAGGGTTAATTACTATATTGGGTTGCTCAAAATGTTTATTAATTTTTTTCTATGCATGATTTCTTTTCTTTAGGGTGCATAGTGTGTTTTGGTAATTTTGAAGGCTATGGATGACAGGAATGTCTTCTGGTTGGAGGTGGTAGTGGAGGTGCAATCACTTGAAAGTAAATGAAAAGGAATTATAATTCTTAATGCAAAAATGATACATAACAATTAATTAACTGATCAACGATGATACATGAAAATTAATTGATTGATGTGGAGTCTTATATCAAATTCCAAAAACTAACCTAGCATATTTTGATAAAAAACAACCCAATATGCATTATGTATTAAAAGGGAAAACTTGGGATAAGCTAATGTTTTTAATTGTTATTTTTTATTATATAAAGTTGTGTGTATTTATTATTTTTTTACTCTAATTACACCGTAAGGCATTCCTCTTTGAAAACAACTCCCCCGACTGCCATTGTGTACATCTATGCAATGTCAGATTGAATGTTAGAAGATTGAATATTTGTGTGTCGTCATATTAGTAGTTAGAAAAAACATTTAGTAGGCATTAACAGTTAGGGAAAAAACTACATAGAGTCCTTCCTTTCAGATCTACAAGCCCTTGAAACCGATTTTCCTCCTCAAGCGGCTGAAACTAGACTATAAAATAATGTAAATTTGGTGGCTTCAAGTTCCACCCCTTTACACATCGATGTTTGTGTTGATTTTCATCGTTGCAGCACCTCTTATGGAAATAAATGCAGACACCATTGTTAAGCCTAGTTAGCTGTATCTTTTTTTCTCTGTTTGTAAGATCGAATTCCATTTTCTTTTTGTTCTATTTTCATTTAAAAATATTTATTTTTTGGATCAACTTTCCTGAATCTGAGAAGTCGAGAAAGCTTAATGACAAGTGAATTTTGTACATCAATGGTTCACAATTGGGTGAACCATCGATGGTCTAAGTGCATTGATGGTAATGAGCATATTCAAGTGTCCACATGGAAACTCATTAAATGAGTTATATCTGCCCAATATGTAATAAGATAGAATCGATCATGTGATTAAATTTTATATCATACTAAGATATACTACCACTAACATTTCAGGATCAAATAATGCAGTGGGATATGCTCTTTATCAGCAAACCAAAGCAAGAAATAATCTGCATTGTGAAGGGACAAGATCATAAGAACAATGTTAGCCTCATCACATCAAATGTGAGTGTTGGAGCAACAATATAGAAGTAAATGAGGAATGAGAAATAAACATGAGTTTGTCCTACAATCTCAATTTGTTTATTTCAATATTTGCAGGGTATCGATGGTGTTAGCTAGATATTGTTAGCCAATATGGCAACACCCAGGCCTGCCATGGAAAATGTGTGGGCGGTGCAACGATTGATATCAACAACGCAAACTATGAAACGGGAACTATAAACTCAAAACGGGAACTCTAGCCAAAAAAACCCCAAAAAACATGAAAAAATAGCTCGTAAACGAAAAGTGGCGATGTTGGAATAACATTTTTTATTTCAGAGGTAAATTTTCAACATGTTTAAAAAATGGCAGTGAAAACCATTTTTTTTGTGTCAAAAAGACCTTCAAAACGAAAAGTGAAGATGTTTGAATAACATTTTTTTTAAAGGACAAATTTTCAACATTTTGAAATACCATGCAAAAAATAAAATATCATCACTCCAAAAAAACTTCAAATTTCAAAAGAAAAATAAAAATAAAAATTTACAAATAAAAACAAGAGTTAAAACAATAAAAAAAGTTTTAAAAAATAATAATAAGTAAATAAAAATATATATTAGAAAAAATCTAAATTTAAAAAAAGACCAACTAGAAATCAAATATATAAAAGTATATAAAAAACCCAAAAAAAATCAAACATAAAAATAGAAAAAGAAAGAAAAAAAAAAAGATTAAAATATAGATATAAAATATAAAAATAAAATTAAATAAATAATTAAACAATAAAAAATATAATTAAAGAAACGAAATTAGCGAATGAAACAAAAATAAAAAAAGTAATACTTTATTAGACAATTTAAAAAAAAAAAAACAAAACAAATATTACATTTAAAAAAATCAATAAAATTAGAAAAATAAAAAATTAACACATTAAAAAAATTCAAAATTCAAAATAAAAATATTAGACAACTAAAAATAAAAAACAATTATCATGTTTTTTTTTAAATAAGATAAAATTACAAAAAAAAAAATATTGAAAAAAATAAAATTAAAATATCTATAAAAAAAAGTAAAAGAAAAAACCTAAAACAAATTTAAAAAAATAATCACAATTAAAATTACTAAAAAAACATTAAAAAATAAAAATAAAATAAAAACACATATAATTACAATTAAAATAACTTAATGAAACATTTAAAAAAAAAAAAACTAAAAACAAATTAAAATTTAAAAAAAATTAATAACAAATATATCAAAAAATAAAAAAATTTGTGACCTTCAAGCCTTTGGGAAGACTCAACTCGATTCTCGAATCGGGTTGAGCCCACCCAGGGGCCCGAGGGGCTGAAAGAAAATTCTCAGAATCGGCTAGGAGGGCAACTGATTCTCAGAATTGGCTCTAAGCCCCGTTGGGTGGCCTGAGGGGCAGCCGACAAAGCTTGGTCAACTCCACCGGCCACGGCGGCCACTCGGCGGGGCTGGCCAGAGCTAATTCTCAGAATAAAATTTAAAAATATATATATATTGAAAAAAAAAACCTAAAACAAATTAAATAAATAATCACAATTAAAATAGCAAAAAAAACATTAAAAAAAAATTTGAACACAAATATAATTAAAATTTTAAAAAATAAATAAATAAAAAAAATAAAATTATATATATATATATATATATATGCTAATAGGAGAAATATGGAGAGTCAGAGTGCTAGGGTTTGTAGGACAGGGGTGTCGGACGATTTGATGGCGGCAACACTGGTTTTTGCACCTATAGGAGAAGATCTGCAGCACTTCTCGACGTTGGACTACTCGTCAGGATGGCCTAAGGCCACGGGCCAAGCAGTGTGACAGGGCGGACAGGGGAAGTGGGATTCTAAGGGGCAGCTAGATGCATAAGTCCAAATCCCACATCAGGCAAGGCTTCAAAATACGAATTTTCCCTAGGATTATTGCCCTTCCAATCGGCGTTGGGGCTCACTAGCTTCGGGTTGTAGAAGTTTGAATAACTAATATGTTATCCACCGAGATTCTCCTGATCACACACTATTTTAGCTTCATGCATAATACAGAATCTCTTCTACCATTGATCATCACATGCGGAAATAAAATCAATTGCATGCACACATTAAAACCACAAACAATCACACATATGAACACGGTATTTAATGGGAAAGCTTAAAGCTGAAAACCCCAAATATCTGTATATTATATGTCATGGAGATCATGTAACAATCATAGTACAAAAGCTCCTCACAAGCTCTCATGCACACCCTCAATTGCTACACACTATCAAGCTAGATCTAGCAAAACACATGCTCCAATCTTTTGCCACTTGATAGCCAGCCTCTATTTCGTTTTCAATGCTATGGGATGGCTTCATTAAATAGATAAACCACCTGGCTTGTACTGCGCAATCCTCATGGGCTTCTCCACCTATCTGTGTGTTGCAAATAGCAACTGTATAGTCACAACTGATAGTTAACTTGCTCTTTCACCTATTTCTGCACTGGTCTCCACTGAAACTGTCCATGCATTGAAGTTAACTGATGCATTCTTTAGTTGATTAATGAGTTTATAATTAGTGAATTAATTAATAATTAATTCACACCACTCTCACTAATTGTATCAATCGGTTAAACTAGATACAAATAGCTCAACTATGTTTAGATTAGTTAAACTGAATACAACTCCACTAACTTCCTCAATCAACTCCACCAAACTCTGTCACATGAGTTCTAACTGAAGTATCCATGCAATAGTTCCACATAACCCTTAGGAATAGCGTAATTCCTTCTGTCAGCTCCTGTGCCACATCTGTGCACTTAACTGAAGTGCTCCAAGAGAATAAGATAATGTTTATAGTCCAAATATTAATAAGAGCTAATAATATTCGACATATCTATTTTTAGACTGGCAATCTAAAAATAGATTCCGCCCAATATGTCTAAAAATAGAAGTCCATCTATTTTTTCCAACTTGACCAACCATCCACAAATAGCATCCTGCAACTCATAGAACATGATCCATATGTCTAAAATAGACATAGTCTAAAAATAGACTTTGCGCCAAAAATAGCCTGCGGGCCCACTTAGTGAAGGCGACTCCTTTCCACTAAGCTCATCATCTTGTTGCAATCTCAACACTCCCTCTCAACAAGATAAGTATTATCTGCAACCCCTATCCTGCCCCTGTGGTATTCGAATTTGCTCCTGGTGAGCGCCTTCGTCAAGATATCAGCATCCTGATCCTCCGTGGGAATGTATGAAAGTAACATGATCTTCCGCTGCACACAATCTCTGATATGATGATACCAGATGTCAATGTGTTTAGATATATCATGAAATACTGGATTAACCGAGAGTTTGATGCAACTCTGATTATCACAATATATCACAGTAGGATCTAAGTGTGAACCGAACAACCCGACCAGGATCTTCCTCATCCATATAGCCTCGCATGCGGCCAAACCCTGGCGTCATCTCGGCTTGTTGGGCGAGTGAGACGGATCTCTGCTTTCTGCTGTACCAAGAAACTTTTCTCGACCCGATACTGAAAATCCCTCCAGATGTGGTCTTTCTGTCTGTTGGGCTCCCTGCCCAATCTGCATCCGTGAAGCCACACAGCTTCACCTCATCCGACTGTCTGTACCATAATCCATATCCTGATGTGCCTCTGAGATATCTCAATACATGTTTTCCTGCCTTCCAGTAGAGCTTGCTAGGCTTAACCATAGCTTGTGAAAGCTGGTTAACAGCATAGCATATGTCGGGTCGTGTATTGACCAGATACATAAGCGACCCCACCAACTATCGATAAACAGTGGCATCGCATCCACCACCTCCGTTGAAGTAGCATCCTCCTTCCTCCATCCACCCGGGAAGAGGAATATCCATGACTTGCAGCCATGCATGTTAAACTTTTCTAGTATCTCCCGGGCATACTTTCCTTGAGAAACAAATAGTCCATCACTGCGCTGCCAAATTTCCAATCCCTGGAAATAATGAAGGAGGCCCAAGTCCTTCATCTCAAACTCTTTTGCAAGATCATCCTTGCATGAGAGTATCAACAGCTCATCACCTGTCAAAATCAAATCATCTACATAAAGTATAATGATCAGCAACTTACCCTCCACCACTATTTGGTATAGGTTCGGATCCGCCTCACTCTTGGAGAATCCAAGTCCGGTGAAATAACTGGCTATCCGTGTGTACCAAGCATGAGGTGCTTGTTTCAACCCATACAGCGCTCTCTTGAGCCTGCACACATGCGACTCGCTGTTGAATATCTCAAAACCTTCGGGCTGCTCTATGTACACCTCCTCCTCAATGACTCCATTGAGGAACGCAGTCTTCACATCCATCTGATGAATGTGCCACCCCATCTGCGTTGAGAGAGCAAGAATCGTCCGTATGGAAGAATACCTTGCGACAGGTGCAAAGGTCTCCTCATAATCGATCCCCTTAATCTGTGAAAAGCCTCGGGCAACAAATCTTGCCTTGTACTTCTCCACACTCCCGTCAGCTGCCTGCTTCACTTTGTAGATCCATCTCGAACCCACCACTGATTTCCCCTCCGGTCTCGGGACAATCTCCCATGCACTGTTTCTAACAATCGAATCATACTCTTCCACCATGGCATCTACCCATGCGGGGTCCTCCATAGCTTCCTCAAAAGATGATGGCTCTGTCACGATACACTTGCTCATAAGAGCCATGTATCCAGTATACCAGTCAGGTGACTGTCTCTGTTTGCGCTGTGATGTAGGTGCTCCTACAACCTTCTCTGCATCTTGAGCCAGTCGCTCAGCTTCTGTAGTGCGCTTCCGCCCTCTGATGGTTGGTGCTACCTGAGTGGTCTCTTCCACTCCATGAACCTTCTCTTTTGGTTGATCCACATCCTGAGGCTCATCCTTAGGAACTAATAGCTCCTCATCTGCATGCAAGTATGGCTCCCTCTCAAGCGAACACTTCATGGCTTTATCCTCATGAAATTTGATATCCCGTTGCACAACAGTCTTGCGACTGTCTGGAAAATACACACGATAGTTGTGGGGTGTATCAGTGTACCCCACAAATATCCCAACCTCCGCAGTCAGCTCCAGCTTCTTCATGGCATCCTTCGTCACATGAATGTAAACAGGTGAACCAAAAATCCTTAAATGGGAAATATTAGGCCTCTTACCAGAAAACGCCTCCTCGAGTGTACTCATGCCAAGTATCCTGTGAGGACAACGGTTCTGCACATATACTACAGTATTGCATGCCTCCACCCACAAGTGTATGGGTATGCCCTGATCATGCAACATCGCCCGTGCAGCACCCACAATCATTCTGTTCTTCCACTCAGCAACCCCATTCTACTGTGGGTTATGAGGTGATATGAGCTCTCTTCGAATTCCTTCTACGCTGCAAAAGTCCTTGAATTCGCCAGAGATGAATTCACCACCATTGTCGCTCCTAAGAGCCTTCACCTGCTTCCCTGATTCTTTCTCAACTAGTGCCTTGAACTCACAGAACTTTGAGTATGTCTCGCTCTTCTTCTGCATGAAGAAGATCTAGCACTTACGAAAAATCATCAACAAATATCACATAATACCTGTGCTTTGTTGTCGAAGCTACTGAGAAAGGTCCACACACGTCTGTGTGAGTTATCTCAAGGATCGTCATGGCGCGACTATCCTTCTCGTGAAAGGTGGCTTTCACAAATTTTCCAAAGGTACACCCCTTGCACTAATCTGACTGCGCAAGAGTACCTTTAGGAAGCCCAGTAGAAATCTGCTGCAGTATCTTCAAAGCTCCATGGTGAAGGTGGCCCAATCTCCGGTGCCACAACTCGCCATCATCCTAGCTCACCACTCCTTATGCCTTGCCTGCCATTTCTGCACAGCCATCTACCTGCAATTGATAAAGGTTCTTAACTCGAATCCATATCCTCCGGGTCTCACCAGTTGCCTTACTGCGCAGGAAAGCCTTTCCCTCACTAAAGACAACATCATATCCCTTGTCTTCTAACATCGCCACAGAGATAAGATTATTCTTCAATCCTGGAACATGCATCACTTCCTTCAATACGAAGGGTTTACCAAACTCCCTCTCAAAGGAAATGGTACCGATATCGGTCGCATTGTATATACCATCATCGCCCATCTGGATGTGCACTCCAAGATCTTTCTCATCCAGATTAGTAAACAAATCTCGATTTCCTGTCATGTGAAAAGACGCACCACTGTCAAGAAACCACACTGATCCCGTCATACTTGAGACCAAGCATGCGATCAATGAAAAATCCAGCTCAAACTGCGAGGCTAAGGCCTCTCCAGCTGCAGTCCCAGCAGCCTGCTTATTTTTCTTCTTCTGTGGACAACTAGTGGCGTAATGTCCATGTTGGTGACAATGAAAGCACTTCACCTTGGACATGTCCTGCTTCTTGCCTTTCGCACCGGATTGAGAAGCTTTCTTGCTCTTCCCCTTCTTTGCTTTGGTAGCCAAAGCACAATTCTCTTCATCAGTATTCTTTTATGAAGATCTGTCCCTAGTACTTCGCCTTATCTCCTCTTGCACAAGATCCGACCAAAGTTGCTCCCATCCTGGCAATTTCTTCCGACCATCGACAGAGTCCTGATAGGAATGCCAACTCTTCGGAAGCCCAAGGAGAGACAAGCTCACCAAGTCCTCGTCATCAACAGTAACCCCCACACTTCCCAACTCATCCCTGCATTGGATGAACTTCGTGAGGTACTTGGGCATACTGTCGCCTTTCTCCATCTTTATTTTCCTGAGTTTATCCTTGAGCGCCAACTTCCTTTGGTCACTCTTGCTCTGGAACAATTCTGTCAAAGCTTTCCACATCAAGAATGGAGAAGCTTTACCATGCAGGCTAGATACTATGTGATCCTTCACGCCCTCCAACAGAATCCTTCGACACCTTGCTGTCTTCTTTTGCCAAGCTTCAACTACAACAGCATCAGTAGAAGTAGGCTTTGGAACTTCTTTCTCTATGAACTCCAACAACCCATTATAATCCAACACTACCTCCATCCTGTCTTTCCGTGCAATATAATTCGAGCTATCATCCAGGGCATACTCCAATCTCAATCCGTTGAAAGACATCTTAACTTTGACACCAAGAAAAACATAACATAAGTCAATTCCACCGGTAAAAATATTGCTAATGTTTTGCAATTGCTCCAATGATCATTATCACTCTGATACCTTGTAGAAATTTGAATAACTAATATTTTATCCATCGAGATTCTCCTGATCACACACTATTTTAACTTCATGCACAATACAAAATCTCTTCTACCATTGATCATTAATTGTGGAAATAAAAACAATCGCATGCGCACATTAAAACCATAAACAATCACACATATGAACACAGTATTTAATGGGAAAGCTTAAAGCTGAAAACCCCCAACTATCTGTATATTATATGTCATGGAGATCATGTAACAATCATTGTACAAAGCTCCTCACAAGCTCTCATGCACACCCTCAATTGCTACACACTATCAAGCTAGATCTAGCAAAACACATGCTCCAATATTTTGCCACTTGATAGCTACCCTCTATTGCGTTTTCAATGCTATGGGATGGCTTCATTAAATAGATAAACCACCTGGCTTGTACTGCGCAATCCTCATGGGCTTCTCCACCTATATGTGTGTTGCAAATATGCAACAGTATAGTCACAACTGATAGTTAACTTGCTCTTTCACCTATTTCTGCATTGGTCTCCACTGAAACTGTCCATGCACTGAAGTTAACTGATGTATTCTTTAGTTGATTAATGAGTTTATAATTAGTGAATTAATTAATAATTAATTCACACCACTCTTCACTAGTGTATTAATCAGTTAGACTAAATACAACTAGCTCAGCTATGTTTAGATTAGTTAAACTGAACACAACTCCATTAACTCCTCAATCAACTCCACCAAACTCTGTCACATGAGTTCTAATTGAAGTATCCATGCAATAGCTCCACTTAACCCTCAAAAATAGCGTAATTCCTTCTGTCAGCTTCTGTGCCACATCTATGCGCTTAAATGAAGTGCTCAAGAGAATAAGATAATGTTTAGAGTCTAAATATTATTAAGAGCTAATAATATTCGATATATCTATTTTTAGACTGGCAATCTAAAAATAGATTCCGCCCAATATGTCTAAAAATAGAAGTCCATCTATTTTTTCTGACTTGACCAACCATCCATAAATAGCATCCTACAACTCATAGAACATGATCCATATGTCTAAAAATAGACTTTGCGCCAAAATATCCTGCGGGCCCACTTAGTGAAGGCGACTCCTTTCCACTAAGCTCATCATCTTGTTGCAATCTCAACACGGGCTTGTTTCTGGCATCATGATTCGGCCCCTTTACTGCAGGTTCAAGGTATGGTGGGATAGTGAGGACGGATTGAAGACACTAACAGGGGCTAGAGGCTCGTGGCATCAATGGTGGCAGGGCGATCTAACCGTAGACGAAACTGACTACTATTGCGGATCAGTTGTGTATATCCATCCCAATAAGAAGATAGGAAGAAATGTGAAAGGTCGTGATTTTCCCCTTAAAATACAACACGCGTTTGTTCGAATCTAGAGGCGTCGTATGACCCGAGTAACCCTCTTTAGCTCTGTTAATTTTGTTTATCAATATGAAGCCATATGCTCCTCTCCTTGTCCTGAGGGACCATGTTGTACGCCCACCGTGTGGGATGTATGGGTGTGGCCACATTCCTAAATCCCACAGCGTTTCTGGAGGCAGGGGAGGAGGGGGATTAGCCTCACTAAGGTAAGCATCCAAAGTAAGGCCTGATTATTAAACTACAACATGGTAGAAAGAGGAGGGGGCTTAAATGGGGAGACCCACTTTTAGATTTTCGTTAAAAAATTAGAAGGGAATTCCAAGATCAATTGGGTACAGGACTCAGATCTGCTTTCATATCTAAAACAAAATATCCAACTTGCCACAGGAATTCTAACCATAAAACAAAGCCTGGTTTTTTCTGGGAAGGTACTGCAAGACAAAAATCAATTAAAAGTATGCTTAGTACAAAGGAAATCTTCCATAGTACTGAACCTTATACTTAAACGGGGAGAAGCAGCAGGAGGAAGCACAGCTGCTAGAACTGAACAGAACAGAGGTCATGAAATTAGGAGGGGAGCTAATACCTTTAGAATAGAAACCCCAGCCGGCCCTTCATATATGAATGTTCTCTAGGAGAAAAACAAAACAAAAACCCCTTCAAAACTAGCAGAGAACACCCCAAAACCATACATAGTGGAACAATTGAACTGCGAGCCAGAACTGAAAATAGAGGCATCAGAAATTGAAGAGTGTCAATCCATCCTTGAAACACATGCATTAATTTGTAGGTTTAATTGTTATTGGCCAAAAACAATGGAGTTGTTTCACTGGATATTCACTAATTGGACTATGGATTGTGATATTCACCTATGCTCCAAAGGATACTTTATTGTAAAGTTCCCCTCTCAGGAAGCCAACAATATCATTCTAAAGGCAGGACCGTGGTTTTGGGGTTCTACTAGACTCTTCATCACTCCTTGGTTTCTAGAATTCGATGCCAACACGATGGAGATAACAAGAATGCCAGTCTGGGTCAGGCTGTATAATCTCCCATTACATTTATGGAATGAATATGTCTTAGAAGGTATTGGTAGCAGCCTTGGGAGATATATCAAAACAGGCATGCAAATATTGGAGGAGAGAATTTTCACCCTCGCTCGAATCTATGTGGAAGTGGATATCAACAAGGGGTTCCCAGAAAGCATCCATTTGATACACAATAAGCAAAAATGGACGCAACACTTGGACTACGAAAATACTGCATTCAGATGCAGGATCTGTAGGAAAACTAGTCATTTAAAAAATACATGTCCATATGCTAAAAGAGAAAATAGGAAGAAGAAGAAAACAGTGAAAGCAACCAAAGGGTGGAAATTCCCCTCAGGAAGTCCAGAGAAAGAATCCAAAGACGAAGGAGAAATACTCAACCAGAATGAGAATAAACAGTTTGAAACTAAGCTAGGGACACAATAACAAGAATTTCAAGAACCCCTTGGAAATAACAGGTCCACACAGCTGGCACAACTTGCAGAGGACTTAATGCAAACATAAGCTCACTCTGAAGTAAGCTCAGGTGCAAACAAGAGAGTGCATGTATTCGAAAGTTTAGATTCCAACAAATATAATACTACAAGGAACAATGAACTGGTCTCGGTTCCTTCCTCTGTGAACTAAGGGAATTGGCAGATTGTCCAAAAGAGAAAAGGCAAGCGTGAAAAGCCCAGCCCCATTGGCAACTTGTAATTTTAGGGAGCTTCACTACACGGTGTGCATGAGCACACATGCCCTTTGGGCGTTTTATATTTTTGGTAGCCTCGTTGTTGAAGATTGAAACAAGAAACAGTGAAGAAGGCATCCTAAAACACCATTCCTGATCCTAGTTGGAAAATAATCACCTAAACTAGGTGGGGCCCACACAGGTGATTTTTGGCGCAAAGTCTATTTTTAGACTATGTCTATTTTTAGACATGTCAATCATATTCTATGAGTTGCAGGATGCTATATGTGGATGGTTGGTCAAGTTGGAAAAATAGATGGACTTCTATTTTTAGACATATTGGGCGGAATCTATTTTTAGATTGCCAGTCTAAAAATAGATATGTCAATATTATTAGCTCTTAATAATATTTGGACTATAAACATTATCTTATTCTCTTGGAGCACTTTAGTTAAGTGCACAGATGTGGCACAGGAGCTGACAGAAGGAATTACGCTATTCCTGAGGGTTAAGTGGAGCTATTGCATGGAGACTTCAGTTAGAACTCATGTGACAGAGTTTGGTGGAGTTATTGAGGTAGTTGGTGGAGTTGTGTTCAGTTTAACTCAGTTAGACATAGTTGAGCTTGTTGTATCTAGTCTAACTAATTGATACACTAGTGAGAGTGGTGTGAATTAATTAATAATTAATTCACTAATTAATAACTCATTAATCAACTGAAGAATACATCAGTTAACTACAGTGCATGGACAGTTTCAGTGGAGACCAGTGGAGAGATAGAAGAAAGGGCAAGATGACTATCAGTTGTGACTATAATGATGCATGGTTTGCATCCAACATTCACTGGAGATGCCAATGAGTATTGCGCAGTAAATATAGGATGGATTTGAGTTCATTGGTCATTCTTATTGAGGATACTTATGATGGACTAAATCTGGAAAATATCAGTGCATGGATTTGCCAGGATCGGGCTTGATTAGTGTGTAGCGATTGGATTGTACTGAGCTTGTGATAAGCTTTTGTATGGATTGTTACATGATCTCTATGAAATATATTATATGTATATATTTGGGGTTTTTAACTTGATTCCCATAAAACAATTGTGTTATTGTGATTTTTATGGTTTCATGTATGCTTTGCAATTGATTTAATTTCCGCATGTGATGATCAATGGTGGAATAGATTCTGTATTGTGCATGAAGTTAAATAGTGTGTGATCAGGAGAATATTGGACATATGCATACGTAGTGCATATAATTTCTACATGGTATCAGAGTAGTTGATCATTGGAGCATATTGCAATTATTGAAGCGGTTGAGTTTTGTGCTGGTGGAATTCGAATTTGCTACAGTGTTTTCTTGGTGTCGAAGTTGAGCATTCATTGAAATGTATTTCAACGGATTGCGATTGGAGTATTCCCTTGATGGAAGCTTAAATTATATTGCATGGAAGGACAGGATGGAGGTGGTGCTGGAGGATAATGGGTTGAAGGAGTTCATAGATGCTGAAATTCCAAAACCTGCTTCTAGCGATGCAACCACACTTGACGCATGGTAAAAGAAGGTAGCAAGGTGTCGAAGGATTCTGTTGTAAGGTGTGAAGGATCACATTGTGTCTAGCTTTCATAGTAAAGCCACTCCATTCTTGATGTGGAAGGCTTTGACAGAATTGTTCCAAAGCAGAAGTGACTAGAGGAAGTTGGCGCTTAAAGACAAGCTCAGGAAAATAAAAAGGGAGATGAATGACACTATTACGGTATACTTGAAAAAGTTTGTCCACTGTAGGGATGAGCTTGGGAGTGTAGGAGTTAGTGTGGATGAAGAAGTGTGTGGATGAAGAATACTTTGTGAGCTTGGCTCTCCTTGGGCTTGAAGAGTTGGCATAGCTACGAAGACTACGTCAATGGACTGGGATAAGCTTGCCCGGGATGGGACGACTTTGGTCGGATCTTGTGCGGGGAGGAGATAGGCGGAGTACCGGGATGGATCTTCGTAAAGAATGATGAAGAGGGATTTCGCTTGGGCGCAAAAGCAAGGAAGGGAAGGGGAAGAAAAATCCTTCTCAATCTGGTGCGGATGGCAAAGAGTATAGGAAATGTCCAAAGTGAAGTGTTTTCTTTATCACGAACATGGGCATTCTCGCCCTGAAAGTGTCCACAAAAGAAGAATAAAAAGCGGTTTCTTTGGAGTTCTGTTAGTGAAATCTGCCATAATTTGAGCTGGACTTCTCATTGATCGCATGCATGGTGTCTAATGTATTGGGATCGGGGTGGTATTTTGATAGTGGCGCTTCCTTTCACATGATGGGAGATGTGAACCTTTTCAGTAACTTGGTGGAGAAATATCTCCAGTTGCATGTTGAGTTGGGCGACAATGGATGATACAATGCAACTGGAATTGGTACCATTACCTTTTAGAGGGAGTTAGGTAAACTAATTATTTTACAAGATGTAGTGCATGTTCGAGGTTTAAAGAAGAATTTAATCTCAGTCGCAATGTTAGAGGATAAAGGGTATGATGTTTTCTTTAGTGAAGGAAAAAATTTCCTCCGGTAGAAAGCAATAGGACAAGTCAAGAAGGTTCGGATTTGAGCAAAGAATCTCTATAGACTTGAAGTAGATGGGATTTCTACGGAGCTTCCTACTGTTGGGAAGTGCAAGAAAGACATGCAACTGAAGCTTGAGAGGGAGCAGGATTATCATGCAGGTAAGAGTGAACCTCGAGATGTGGAGCAGCCACAAGATGATGATCATGGAGTGGGAGCAACCACTCATGTAGAGAAATTTTGTGCCAGATGGGCAGAGGGAGTGCATGCAGCTATACCACCAGTTGAGAGGTGGGGCGACATGCATGATTAATCCCAAGAGGATATTTATGGGCATGATTCATTGAGATGGTATGGATCTCATGAATTGAACCTAGCTATGAGGAGCCCACAGAGCAATAGTATCATGATCAGTTGGATTGATGCAGGCAGATCAAAGTGACAGTGTCGAATACTAGAGCGCGGTTCAGAGTTGACAGCAAGTGCAGAATGCATGGGTGCAGAGTTCAATAGCGCAGTGGTTCCTGAAGACAGTAGCTAAGAAAAATTTGAAGACTTTGATGATATATGCATCAGATTTATTGAGTTTTTTGGAGCCTATTCAATTTTGGAAGAGTTGTAGAGCATATGCATGGAGTTGCATGGTGCTTGCAAAGGTTGCAGGGTGAATGCATGGAGTTCCATGTCGCATGCAAAGACATTCCTTTCTTGTTGAGAGGGAGTGTTGAATATTGCAACAAGAAACAGTGAAGGAGGCATCCTGAAACATCATTCCTGATCCTAGTTGGAAAATGATCACCTAAACTAGATGGGGCCAGGACAAGTGATTTTTGGCACAAGTCTGTTTTTGAACATATCGATCATATTCTATGAGTTACGGGATGCTATTTGTGGATAGTTGGTCAAGTTGGAAAAATATATGGACTTCTATTTTTAGACATATTGAGCGAGAATCTATTTTTAGATTGCCGGTCTAAAAATAGATATATCGAATATTATTAGCTCTTAATAATATTTGGACTCTAAACATTATCTTATTCTCTTGGAGCACTTTTAGTGAAGTGCACGGATATGTGACGGATAACGAAGGAATTACACTATTCACGAGGGTTTCTTTGGAGCTATTGCATGGAGGACTTCAATTAGAACTCATGTGACAGAGTTTGGTGGAGTTGTAGAAGTAGTTGGTGGAGTTGTGTTCAGTTTAACTCAGTTAGACACAGTTGAGCTAGTTGCATCTAATCTAACTGATTGATACACTAGTGAGAGTGGTGTGAATTAATTAATAATTAATTCACTAAATACTAACTCATTAATCAACTGAAGAATACATCAGTTAACTACAGTGCATGGACATTTCAGTGGAGACTAGTGGAGAGGTAGGTGAAAGAACAAGTGTGACTATCAGTTGTGACTATAGTGTTGCATTGTTGGCACCACACATTCATTGGAGATGCCAATGAGGATTTCACAGTCAATACAGGATGGATTCGAGTTCATTCAGAGCCATTCTTCAGTGGGGATTGCACAGTAGAGGCAGGCTAAGGCTGGCAAATATCGGTGCATGGATTTGCAAGATCAGGCCTAATTAGTGTGTAGCGATTGGATTATACTGAGAACTTGTGATAAGCTTTGTATGAGAATTGTTACATGATCTCTATGACATATATTATATAGAGATAGTTGGGGTTTTTAGCTTCAGTCTTTCCCGTAAAACAACTGTGTTAATGTGTGTGAATTTTTATGGTTTTATGTGTGCTTTGCAATTGATTTAATTTCCGCATGTGATGATCAATGGTGGAATAGATTTTGTATTGTGCATGAAGTTAAATAGTGTGTGATCAGGAGAATCTTGGACATATGCATGTGTAGTGTATATAGTTTCTACACTCGCTACTTTGACTAGTGTTCCTAAGCACACAGGCCCTTTGGGCATCTCAAAATGCTTAAATGCATCTGCAAAATGTAACTTTCATTAATACTAATAGAAGTTGCTGATTTTTTCTTTTGGAAAAAAAAATTAATAAAACATTAAAAAAATTAATAACAATTATATAAAAAATAAAAAAGTTTTTGGCCCTCAAGCCTTTACGCGGGCTCAACCACCGGGAAAATCTGATTCTCATAATCGAAATTGCCCCACCATTCAGCCAAATACGATTCTGAGAATTAGATTGGCAGGCCGATCGAGAAAACCTGATTCTGAGAATTGGAATTGCCTGACCGGCAGGAAAAGAATCGTATTTTCCCTACTGGTCTGGCAAATCTGATTCTCAGAATCAGATTTTCCCCGCCGGCCAGGCAAATCCGTTTCTCAGAATCGGATTTTCCCTGCCTACCGGACAAGTCCAATTCTAAGAATCGAATTTGCAGGCCAACGGGGCAAATTCAATTCTGAGAATCGGATTTGCAAGCTGACGGGGCAAATCCGATTCTGAGAATCAGATTTGCACGCCAGCTAGGCAAATCCGATTCTGAGAATCATATTTTCTCCGCCGACCGAGAAAATCCTATTCTCAGGAATTGGATTTGCCCCGCCGACCTGTAAATCTGATTCTGAGAATCGTATTTTCCCCATCGGCCTGCAAATCTGATTCTGAGAATCAGATTTGCCCCGTCAGCCTACAAATCCCATTCTGAGAATCGGATTTGCCCAGTCGTCGGGGCAAATCACATTCTCAGAATCATATTTGCCCCGTCAGCCTACAAATCCCATTCTTAGAATCGAATTTGCAGGCTGACGAGGAAAATCTAATTCTCAGAATCGGATTTGCATGTCGACGAGGCAAATCTGATTCTCAGAATCGGATTTTCCCTGCCGACCGAGCAAATTCGATTCCGATGATCATATTTGCAAGTCGGCGAGGCAAATACGATTCTCAGAATCGGATTTTCCCCATCGTGTGGCCAGCCCACCACCAACCCACCGTGGCTGCCCTCGAGCATCCCAACTGTTATCTTTTATTTATTTATTTATTTATTTAAATATTTTAATTCTTTTTTACTTTTTTATTTTTATTTTTATTTTTTTTATTTTTTTTTTAATATGATTTTGTGTTTAATTTTTTTTTTAATAAAGTGATGTGATTTTCACTTTGTGTTTTAATATAAGAAAAAATACATCAAAAAATTTAAAAATAAAAATTTGTATAATGTGATTTTCACTTCATTCTTTATGTGAATCATTTAATTTTTGGGAAAAAATGTTATTATTATTAATATTTGACAAAAAATTCATAAAATTGCTAATTTTTGTATTTATTTTGGTTAATTTTTTTCTATAAAAATGGTTTATTTGACATATCACTTTTAGCAAAAATACTCAAAATGTGTATTTTTTCAGTTATAACTATACTTGAGAGTGCAAGCTTCTGTGATCCATAACATATTAAATTATAAATCTTCAGGGAAATCACATGAGAATTTTAGGAACGACGCGTTTCGAACTACCAACTGTAGTTCATCATCAGGATAATGAAGATTGACTAATCTGACAAACACATTTATACCAGGAGGAGAGAAGCAACGGTCAAAACCCAAGAAAAGTTAAAGAACGGTTAAAATTAAAAATATAAACCAAAAATAATTCGTTAGTTAATAATAAAGGTTCTTCTCTTTTTCATTTGTCGTCGTTGAACAATGATTCCCTGGATTCCTTGGTTAATCTAGATGGTGGGCTCTGCGATATTGGTTTTGAGGTGGAGTTTTTCAAACGCAGATTGGAAGAGCTGGTAGATCGAATTTCGATGTTTCTCCTGTGACAATGGCACAACCTGTGTGGGGATTCAATGTGTTTGGCTACTGTTATTCTTCGCAAATTCCAGAAACTGTGGATGACAACGTAGCTTCTAGTAGATCCTTGAGACCTGCCGCAGATGGCTCCTCCGTGACTAAGAGCTCTCATAATGACTGTGTCTCTGCGCCGTTGTCTTCTCTTAAACTCGATGGGTTGGGTTGCAGCTTTTCTTCGCAGCGGCAAAAAGATTTGGATAACAGCGCAGGTTCAGATTCAATGAGATCCTTGAGCCCCGCTGCATATGGTTCCTCCGCGACCGAGACTGAGAGCTCTCATGTTGGCAACGTCTCATTACCGTTGTCTTCTTTTGATTTCGGGAGTAGGCTTGTTTCTGGTTCGATTATGAGCATTGGTAAAAACATTAATAGCATTGGTAGGTTTAATGATAGTAATAGTTCTAGCCATAGCAATTCTAATTTTAATGTTAGCGTAGATATTAGTCATAATAATATTATTACTAATAATAATGAGATTGATAGCCCCAATGATAACATTAAAAGAAATGGAGAATGAGGGGAGCCTTCCTTTCCTTGATGTTCTCATCTCTAGAAATAATAATGGCTCTTTCTCGCACCGTGTTTTTCGGAAAAAGACGCACATGGAGCAGTATCTGCATTCTGGTTCTCATTTTCCTGCTCAGAAAATTGGGGTTTTGAACACTTTAGCTATGAGAGCTCTTAGAATTTCTGATGATGATCATTTAGATAAGGAGAAGGCCCATCTCCTTAAGGTCTTCAGAGAAAAAGGATATAATAGAATTCAGGGTTTGAAAGCTTTCATAAATGCGAGCAAAGGTCCTAGACAGAAAATGATGATGGATGATGATATTGGTAAAGTTCATTTACCTTTTATTCAAGATACTACTGACAAGATCGCTCGGATTTTAAGGAAGCATAAGATATCGTCTTCTTTTAAGCCTTTAAACACCATTTGGAGCTCCCTTAAATCGGTTAAGGACCAATTGGACCCAAAAAGCATGAAAGGTGTTTATTTGATCCCGTGCTCTTGTGGGACTCCCTATATTGGCGAAACTGGTTGATCGATTAATAAGAGGGTCCAGGAGCATTCTATAGATATTAGGCATGGTAGAACCAAGTCCTCGGCGCTAGCTGAGCATGCGGAGAAGATGAAGCATCATATTTGTTTGGAAGACGCTAGAGTCCTTGCTAGGGTTGATCATTTCCATCACCGAAAATTTAGGGAGGCGATAGAGATTGAGAAGGGCCTTGTACGTTGAATAGGGATGATGGATGGAAGGTTAGCAGTTGTTGGATTCCATCTCTTCACTCCTTGTAAGGGTCCTTCCTTTATTTTTCTATGGTATTTTTATTTTTATGTTTTGATCTTATTATTATTATTCTATGATTTTATTTATTTTATTTTATTTATTGATATTTATAAAAATAATTTATTTTTATTTTTGTTTTTATTCTAGCTTTAATTTTATTTTTATTTTTTTTACTTATTACTTTATTAAATTATTTATTGATTATATCCTTTATTTTTATTTTTATTTTATTATTTGTATTCGAATTTTATTTCTAATTTTATGTATTTATTAATATTTTTATTTATTAATTGATTAAATCCTTTATTTTTATTTTATTTTATTATTTTATTTATTTATTGGTTTAGTTATATAGATAAAATAAAAATAATAATTCTTTATTTTTAATTTTATTTTTATTTGTATTTTAATTCTAGTTTTTAAAATTTTATTAAAGTATTTATTTATTAATTTATTAATTCATTGATTAAATCCTTTATTTTTAGTTTTATTTGTATTTTAATCCTAATTAAAAATTTATTTATTAATATATAGATTAAATCCTTTATTTTTATTTGACTTTGATTATTATTTTACTTTTTATTTTATTTTATTCTATTTTATTTTTTTATTTTTTTATTTTTTTTTGGTGTCATTTTAGTTTTTAGTTTTGATTTTATATTATTTTTTAGTTTTGACTAGCCTTTTTTTGGGGTTGGGTTAGTTATGTTTTTTGTTTTTATTTCTATTTTTATTTGTGACCGTTTTTAACTTTTGTAATTTTAAGGTTGGGCTAAATTTATTTTTGGTTTATATTTTTAATTTTAACCGTTCTTTAACTTTTCTTGGGTTTTGACCGTTGCTTCTCTCCTCTTGGTATAAATGTTTTTGTCAGATCAGTCAATCTTCATCATCCTGATGATGAACTACAGTTGGTAGTTCGAAACACGTCGTTCCTAAAATTCTCATGTGATTTCCCTGGAGATTTATAATTTAATATAACTATACTCAAAATGTGTATTTTTATGTAAATTGTTAAAAAATATTCTTTTTTTAGTGACAAGTATTTCATGGGAAATGAAATATTATTTAACAATATATAAATAGATAAAAGATTGAAACTTCAAAATTTTGGTTTTTTTTACTACAAAAAATCAAATATCTCACTACCCAAAAAAAAAAAAAAAAACATGAAAAGCACTTTAAAAAATATGTAAGTGAAGAGGAATAAGACGAGTACTTCAAAAATTGTTAAATTTATAAAATAATTATTAGCGTTTAATACATTAGAAAATTTAAAGTAAAAAATAAGTCTTCTAAAAAAAATGGAAGATGCTGGCATAACACTTTTCAAAATCAACATAAAATCAGTAACATTTTAAAAATAATGTTTATACTTGGTACATTAGAAAAATTAATTTGTAAAAAACATGCTAAAAAAATTAAGTGTATTTGAATCAACACTTTTCAAAATCATATGATTTTTTGCTACCTAAAAAAAAGGGTACTTGTTTCCGTTCCCGTTTCAAAGTTTACATTGTTTCTCCAATAGAAATTAAAATCAACATTGATTTTAGAAGATGCTCCACAGAAAATCAGATTATCAACATTGATTTTGGAAGATGCTTGACAAAGTTGGGCTATCATATTCTTACCATTTCACAATTTCGATGTGATTTATATTTCATTGTTTTCTTATGTATATGTTTCAATCTTACACTGCCTGCAAAACAATATCAAAGGATGGCCGATGAGGTGTTAATGGATATCAATAATGTTTGGTTGAAAGAGGCCATGGTTGTCAGCATTAAAGTTTTGAAAAAGAGATTCTCTGTGATGGAAGTTGATAACAAAAAGAATGGCCAAAAGCAATTGGTAATCCTTGATTCGGTTATGCATTTGACTCCCCTACCAAGTGGTAAAGCACAATTATACACAAAAAAATGATATACTCCCTTGAAATAATGGTTGATCGGGTGATAATGGATATCAATAACATCCGGTTAACATTGGCCATGGTAGCCAACATTAAATTTTTCAGAATTGAATTTCTTTCGCATGTAGTAGTCAAGATTGCACCACATATATCCTTGCCAAGTGGTAAATCATAAATCTTTTTTCAGAATAAAAAAACAACAACTTTTTATTAGATAAAATATGTTACATAATCATGCATATAACATATGGTTCATAGTTAAAACTCCATTGATCAAAATACTGGGAGTCAGTCTCACAATGTATAACCCAAACCCTATGGGTACCTACATCTGCACAATGACTGAGAATAATCCAATATAAACCAAGCACGCAGGCCCACAAAAAACCCATAAGGGATCATAATGTAAATGATCTGAATGGAATGTATTAGTTTTGTTGTACTAAGTATCCAAACAGTAATTAAAATGTGTGCATAATGATATCTGAAGTTTGCAGGTGAAACAAATAGTTTTAGCTTTGTTAAACAGATTTTTGTGTGAGGATTAATTAAGTATTTTAACTATTTATCCTTGCACAGTAGTAAATAACAGAGAATAAAACATCACATAGCACATTACTCAACAATTTTGATGAAGCAGTTCACCCCTCCTGGGCTACATCTGCTAGTCCAGCTCCCAATGGTATGTCCCTCATATCTTATTGCTCAAAAATGGTAAGTACAAGTGAAAATAAGCTTCAATATGTTGTTCTCTCTATAAAATCAGCTTCAAAATGTATCAAATAGCCAGAGATGACTATTCATTTGCATAAAACAGACAAAGGATGCTCAATACACTGCCTACACCATGGTGGCCCTGATGGCTCCTTGATATTTCTCGAAGCTTAACCTGATGAATATAACCTTTGATGGCTCTGAAACCTATGCCAAAATGTTCACAATGTCAATAATACCCAAAATTGACTATTTTTGCACCTCATTTGGTCAAAAAATGACGGAGTTATGGCCAAAACAAATTTTGCCCAATATCCCTTGAAAACCTCCTCCAAAAATGGAGGAACTCCAGTTAGGAGTGCCAAAAATGGAAAAACTCCAGAAAAGGTAGAACCACGCCCAAATTTTTCAGTGGTTAAGAAGGTGGCATTAAATTTTATCTTGGCAGGTCACATGCAAATTCCGCCAGAACCGCCAAATAGACCGCCACCTTAACCATCCGTTACTCCCGCATTTATTGCTTGAATGGTGTTGGCCACAAGTCACGACTTTATTAACCATTTTCTCATGAGGTTTAAGGCCTTTAGGCCATGGTTCTCAGTGCTGGTCGTGCACCGACGGGGCTAGCCCTTAACCTTTTCCGCCATATGAAACTTAAACGCTTAAATACGTTTTCCAACCCACAAGTGTTAAGGACTATGATGTAGGCAGGTTGGTCGAAATTTTGCACTGGTAGATGACAGGTTGCTGGTTCAAATCCCATGCGCTATACAAAAATTTTATCACACAAAACCTCCTCCGACCTGGGGCCACGTGGTGGCCTCCATGCCTGCCATGTGGCAGCCCGTGATAGGCCAAAAATTCATAAAGTCAAACCGCCATCGAATAAGCTTCCTCTGGCCGGGGGCCACGTGGAAGCCCGTGATAGGCCAAAAATTCATAAATTCAAACCGCCATCGAATAAGCCTCCTCCGGCCAGGGGCCACATGGCAACCCGTGATAGGCCAAAAATTCATAAAGTCAAACTGCCATCGAATAAGAAACTGCCAAATGTTAGAATATGATTCGATCGAATGCAATGTTCTCGAGAATATTTTGAGGAATATTATGAGGACCAAGGAATATTCTCAAAATATTCATTGGAATATATTTTTTTTAATTTTTCCAAATTTAACAAAGTCAAACTTGGTCAACTCATTTTTGGAGTTTACCAGACTTTTAAAACCTTCATAACTTCTGCATACGACCTCTGTTTTGCGAACCGTTTATGGCACCAGAATCATAGCAACGAGACCTTTCCGGTCATTTAGGTTGCAACCACTTCTGAGCACTTTCATTTTTGAGTATTTTTTTTAACTTGGACATGATCTCCTGATCAGTAAATCTCAAGAACGAGCAAAACCATGCAAGGTAGGTCAACAACCACCCCAAAAAATAGGGGCAAAGGCACAAAACCAAGAACCAGATGGATGGAGACATCAGCAACCCCGCAATCCAGTACATCCCCAAAAGCCAGTGCAAGTGAACCACAAGCATAGCTTCGAAACCCAAATTCAAGTGCTAGTGAAGGGCAAGCGTATCAGCAAACAACCTGAACTAATAGCAACAAGCAGGCATTGATAGCATCTCCGCAAACCCATCGACCCCATCCACAAAAAAGCCTCTATAAAGAAGAGGGGCTGCAAACCCACTGCAAATAGGTATATCAGGGCCACATGAAAGAAGAGGGGTCACAACATCGAGCAAACCCACTACAAAATAGGAACCAGTCCACCAACTGCAGCAGTGAGAAACAACCTACCGCACCATCTATGGCTGCCATATAGCCGCCAAACCCTCACAAAAGAAACCCAAAAAAAACCAGTCCACCCACGGCCGCAACAAATAACAGCCCTCCACACCATTCAAAACATCACCATCCATAGTGAGAATGTACACAGAGAGCTCGTGGTAGAAGCTGCAGAGGAGGTTGAGGGTGCCACAACGACCGTAAAGCATAATTATGCATAAAAAAATTCCCTAACTTTTCTAGGTTAATAAAGAACTCTTTTTATGGGGGATTTAATCAATTGTGCACGGAGTTTACCACTTTGCAAAGGCAATGGTTCGGGTATTGACTTCCAATTAAATCGGAATATTGTACCTAGTACTAGACATTTTGGTTGATGAAATTAAGTTTCATTTAGAGGTTATAAATTCCTTGATCAATTAATCAAAAATTGTGTCTTATGTGGTAATTAAATTTGTATTTTATTTTAGATTTAAATTATTTTTCTCTTTTAGATTTGGTTAATGATTTTAACTATCATTATTTCTTAATTGTGAAATTAATTGTTTTCACTCTATTGGTTTGTTGGCATTATTTAACATTTATAAAGTGTTAGATGTTGTCATGTAATTTTACATTAAAAATTAAATAAAGATATATGTTGGTTAATTAATGAAAAAATAAAGAATATGAGAGATAGCATAACATTATCTTTAAAAAAATTAAAAATGTATGTTAGTTAATTAATGAAAAATAAAGAATTTGAGAGATGTTGTCACTACTTTATTATGTGTAAAATGTTGCATGAGATTGGAATACTTAAAACTAAAATATTTTGCATTGCCTATAAAATGTAATGAAATTGAATTAGAATAGTTACAAAAATAAAATGTTGCTTAAAAAAATTACTTCGGTGTGAGGTAAATTTGTAAAAATAATTAGTATATCATAGTTAAAAATGCTTTTGCGTGAGTTATATTTTCTCAAAGTAAAAAACAATAAGTATTTATGATATATAAACCAACATAGATCCATCTTAACTCTAGATCATTCAATTAGGTGCACTCTAGAAAGAAGTTAGCACTTTGACAAAATTGATCCCTCTCGACCTTAAGATGGATCTATGACTATTTCTTAATTTAAAAATTAAGTGAAATATTACATTATGAAATTTTACTATATTATTTTTTCAACCTATTATATCAATTTATTAATTTTGAGATATAGACTACTAAAAATAATTGTAAACTCTATATTAATATATTTGAGTTTATATTAATGATGTTTTAAATGTTATATCTCTTCTAAAATTCCATATATTAGGATGGGACTGTAATAAACTAGAGTAGACCATACTAAGCATGGATCTCACATGAGCTTTAGTCAAGTGAAAACTTATTTTATAATGCAAAGTGCAAAGTGTAAATTTTCATTGTTTAAATTATACTTTTTCCAATAACTTTATATGATATATACACATTTTTTTGAAAACAATCTATAATTACGCCGTAAGGCGTTCATATTTGAAAGCAACTCCCATGCCACTATGTTCATCTATGCAACGTCGGATTGAATGGTACACGATTGAAAATTTATGTGCCTTCAGATTAGTAGTTAGAAAAAATAGTTAGCGAGCATTAACATTTAGGGAAAAAACTACATACAACCCTTCCGGTCAGATCTACAAACCCTCGAAATCGGCTTTCCTCCTTGAGCGACTAAAACTGGACTATAAATTATTGTAAATTTGGTCGCTGCCTCTTTGGCTCAAATATATACCTTTAGTGTTGGCATCTCAAGATGCTTATCCATGAACATCTCAAGGGACGAACCTATCTCGTGTAATTCATGCTTGGATCATTGGGAATGTTTTAGGCACAGGACCAACCCTGGAAACCACATTAGTAAGTGCAGTAAAGTTTGCCTCAAAAAATATCTCTATCTATGTCTAATTTTATATATATTGTTAACTTTGCAATCGAAAATATGTTTGTGATGACTCCATGTAATACGTATTTCTCTACACTATAACATTTCACTTTTATTGAGATTGTTGACCAGCGAAACCTAGAGCTGCTCCAGACCTTGCGCTGCTGCCCCTACGGTTGTGCCTGCTCTTGCAGGGCCCTCTGTTCCTTGCCGCTTCTTGCTTGGTGATTCCTTGCTCTGGCATCTGTTCCTGCCTCGGGCTAGTCGTTCTTTCTGTGCCTCTGATCGTTCCGTGCCTCTCTGCTAGACTCGGTCTCTTTTGCTTTCTGCTCTATGACTGCTTTCGAGCTTCTTTTGGCTTACCTTTGAGGTTGTTCAAGGGCCTTTCAGCATGGAGGACCTGGACTCCCACCATCCTCTGCCGCCTCCTCCTCTGGTCTCTGCCTCCGAAGCCTTCAGCAATCTTTTGGCCTCTCTTCCAAAGAAGAGGACTTCTGAAGCTGCGAAGTTTGTCAAAAAGTTGGATGACATTCCTGAGATCTCGCTACCTAGTGAGGGTCCTATTCAGGTGGCCCTCTCTCTGGCCGATCGTGCTCTCGTTGGCCAATTCACTGGCCTCTAGCCCTCGCCCAAATCCACTGAGATCTGGGTTGCCAAGAACTGGGCTCCCCTCATTATGAACAACGTGTCCTCCTACTTCCTAGGTTGAGGGTATATCCTGTTCGAATTCGTCGATAAGGAGGATAAAGAGCTCATCTTCAGGAATGGCCCTTATTTCATGGGTCCTCAAGGGCTCTATCTCAATAAATGGACCCCTGATTTTGATCCGGCGGTAGATGTTCCAACCGTTGTCCCAGTCTGGGTCAGACTCCTGAATCTTCCCATGCATTGCTGGAACTAGGAATCGCTAAAGCATATTGGAAACACCTTGGGAAAATTCATAGTTTGCGCAAATAATAAAGATCAGTATGATTGTGCTCATATCTGTGTCGAAGTCGACCTGGAAGTGGGTCTCCCGGAGGCCATCAAAATCAAGGTTGGGAGCTGGTCTCATATTCAAAAGCTCGACTATGAGCAGCTTCCATTCAAGTGTCGCAAATGTCACGTCTATGGACACTTCGCTAGAGGGTGCCCGAGCAATGCCGAAGCAAACAAAGGAAAATATGAGGGTTGGAACCAAGTCAAAAGGCCAAAGACCAACAAAAAAAATGTTGGAGCCCCGGCAAGCAAAGGACCTCAACACTCCGCTGGTCAGCATACCCAGACTTCTAAAGGGCAAGGTAATAAATTCGAACCTCTCAGTCTAAATTCAATAGAGTTGCATGAGGTTGAAACACAGAATGACTCCTTGGGCAAAGACGCTACTCTAGAACCAAAGCAAGGTGTTAATACACCAAGCGGATCCAAGGGGAAAAATGCAGAGACAGAGGACATGGTACAGACCTAAGAGGAATCTAAGGAGGAAGGAGAAATAGGGGAATCGCAAGTCTCGTCCAAAAGATCAACAAGAGGACGAATGCCTGAGCGGGAAAAAAGAGAGTAGGAAACATACAAAGAAAAACTCCAAGGCATCCAGCCAACTCTTGAGAAATTGTTGGAAAAATCGGCTAAGAATACAAGAAACCAAAGTGGCTCCAAGAGAGCCCAACACTCCCAAAAAAGTAAGTAATGAAAATCGTCTCCTGGAACTGTAGAGGTTTGGGCAGTAAAGCAAAAGAAGAAGCTATAAGGAGCACAATCCGAATAGAACCCCTAGACTTTCTCTTAATCCAGGAGACCAAGATGGAGGAAGCTGCTTTCCTCCAAAAAAGTCAAAGTTTTTGGAATAAAGGTGGTGGGCAGGTTGTCTCTTCTAGAGGAGCTTCTGGCGACCTGGGTACGTTATGGAATGCAAAAAAATACTTGCTGCTCAAAGCAATCCCAAACACTCATTGGTTGTTCCTGAAACTTCAGCTCATTGAGTCTAAGGACGAAATCAGCCTTCTCAATGTCTATGTTCCGGCTAACACAAGAGAGAAGAATTCATGTTGGGACTCCATCAAAAATCTTTTTGAGACTGAGAACCTTGAAAACATCATTATAGCCGGAGACCTTAATATCACCCTGGCTCTGTCTGAAAAGCGTGGTGGCAGCATCGTGAGAGATCCAGCTAGGGAATGGGTGGAGGATCTCATGCAAGAGTGGGATCTTATTGACATCAAGCCCTTAAATGGTAAGTTTACTTGGTCCAACAAAAGAATTGGCCCTGGCCACATAGCTACTAGATTAGATAGATTTCTGGTCCAAAGCTCCTTCCTGCTTCGTGGGCTAGAATCTAGATCGCGCATTCTCTCTTGCAATGCCTCAGATCATAGGCCTATTATGCTTGAGCTTTTGTTGCATAAGGATCTGGGGCCTATCCCGTTTAGATTTAGCCCTCTTTGAATCCAGCTTCCAGGCTTTAAGGAAAGAGTCAAGGAAGTCTGGGATCATCCAGTAAATGGCTCGCCTTTCTTTGTGTGGGAAGAAAATCTCAGAAGGCTAAAAACTGAGCTAAAATGTTGGGCCAAATCTATCCCAAATCCGGCTTCAGAGCGGAAATCTGCTCAAGTTTCATTAGAGGCTCATCATATTCATATGGAGGACGCAGTCATTACTCCTGAAGTTAATAATCTGGAAGTGGACCTTCAGCAAAAGTTTCACAGGGCCTGCATGGTGGAAGAAGAACTTTGGAGGCAAAAATCCCGTAGCCTTTGGCTCAAGGCTGGGGATAGAAACACCTCTTTTTTTCATAAGCAAGCTAATGCAAGAAAAAACTTCAACACAATCTCCGAAATCAAAGATGGGAATGTTGTTCACAAGGATTTCGTGAGCATCAAAAAGGCTGCCTACAACCACTTTAAGATTATGTATGCCGAGGAAGAAGCTGGGATACACTCTGACATCTTCTTAGAAGGGATTCCCAATGAGATAACTTCCAGCATGAACAAAACTTTGGAAGCAAAAGTATCCAAGGAAGAAATTAAGACTGCTCTTTTTGAGATGAATCTAGACAAATCCCCTGGACCTGATGGATTTACTGCCGGATTTCTTTAAGACTGTTGGAAAATAGTTGAAAAAGATTTATGTAAAATGGTTAGGAAATCTCAATCCTGCCAAAAAATCGGGGGTAGTACCAACTCAGATTTTCTAGCCCTCATTCCGAAGGAAAAGGGAGCTAATGTCTTTAACAGATTTAGGCCTATTTCGCTTTGCAATATTGGATACAAAATCATTACCAAGGTTATTGCAAATAGGTTGAAAGGCATTCTTCCCAAAATTATTCCGGAAAATCAAGGAGGATTTGTGCAGGGAAGACAGATATTAGACAATTTCATTCTTGTGCAGGAGGTGATCCACTCTAGCATCCAGCGCAAAGAGAAAGGAATGGTAATAAAGCTAGATCTTGCAAATGCATTTGATCGAGTAAAACACAGTTTCCTCGTTAGAGTCTTACGAAAGTTTGGCTTCGGGGAGAATTTCATTAACTGGATCAGTGCATGCATCTCTGAGCCTTGGATCGCTCCTTTAGTGAACGGGAGAGCTGTTGGTTTCTTCAAAGCCTCGCATGGGCTTCGCTAGGGATGTCCCCTTTCCCCTCTTCTTTTTGTCCTTCAAGCTTCTGTACTAAGTTTCTATTTGAATAAGGAAATGATAGAGCAGGAAATCTTGGGTCTTAGCATTGCTAGAGGGGTAAGAAACATTAATCACGCTTTGTTTGCTGATGACACCTTATTGTTGGGCGCAGCTTCGCTGCACTCTGCCTCTAAATTCAAAGACGTCCTCAACAAGTTCTGTGATGCTTCTGGCAGCATGCTCAACAAAGGAAAGTGCCATGTTTACAGCTGGAATATATCCTCCACTCTACTCATAGCCATCTCCAGGAGCCTTGGCTTTACAAGCTCGGCTTCTTGGTCATCTTTTAAATACTTGGGTCTTCTTGTATTTTTCAAATCTACCTTTTGCAGAGACTGGGCTCCTCTCATTGATAAGTTCAAATCTCGAATTCAGGCTTGGGGTCTTTCTTGGCTAAACTTGGCAGGCAAAACTGTTTTGGTCAAATCGGTGCTCAACAATTTACCCATTTTCAAATTCTCAGTTCTGTTAGCGCCCTCCGGTGTTCTCAAGAAATTGGATGATCTCATCCTGCGCTTCTTCTGGAAAGGGGGCAAAAATAATGAAAAATGCATTCCCTTGGTGAGCTGGGAGAATATCTCCAAACCTGTGCTGGAAGGAGGTTTAAATATGAAATCACTCCGTGCGCAGAACTCTGCTATGGGTGCCAAATCACCTGGCGCATTGTTGACTCCAATCCGGGTTGGGTGCAGAAGGATTTGTGGCGAAAATACTTCTCGGGCCCAAGAAAGCGTTGCCTGGACAATCCCCGACCTGTTCCCTACACGCAACTGGAAAAACTTTATTTTATCTCCGCTCCGCTCATCCAAAAGCATGTGTTCTGGGTGCCTGAGAATGGCAAATCAATTGAATTATGGCATGAAAGGATTATGATGAATCAACCGCTTGCTGAGGTGACCTCTCTACAGCCCCTTCGTTTCTAGATGTCTAACACAGGTTTAAATTTGCTCTGGGACCTTTCGAGATGGTCGAAGAACAGATGGATTGGTTGGATCGATATTCAAGTGCCACCAAATTTGAAAAATATGTGGGAAGTTTTGTTGTCTCTCCTTCACGGTCAAGCGTCGATTCGCTGCAACCAATATGACAAGCGAGGTTGGGGTCCTTCAGGCTCCTACTCCGTCGCTATGGGCTATGTAAAGCTATTGGAAATACCTCACGTCCCCCCGAACCCTGCTGTCTGGAAAGGCCTGTGGAAATTAAAAACAATCCCAAAAGTCGAATATTTTTGTTGGCTCATGTGCCATAACAGAAATCTCACTGATGACAGGCTTAAAAAAAGAGGATTTCATGGCCCATCTAGGTGCCGGATGTGTTGGGCGGATGAAGAAAGTATCGGTCAGATAATGTTGAGTTGCAAGTTCGTTGTTGAGGTTTGGCACGAGCTTCTACCCCCTTGTGGTGACAGCTTCCTTTTTCCAAGCTCTATCCCTGAGCTCTTTGCCTCTTGGCCCTTTAATTATCCTGGAGGTTCCCCTAAGAACAACATCTTTGAAGCCATTTGGCTTTTGCTCCCTAAATTTACCTGTTGGCAAATTTGGCTTGAACGGAACAGTAGAACTTTCAGGGATAAGGATCATAAAACAAAAACCGTTATTGCTAAAATCAAGGCTCAGCTTAAAGAAAGTTTGGATAGCTACCTTGAAGCCTCTAATCTCAGCCAGAGCGACAAGGATTGGAGTAGCTCGATGGGCTTCACCATCTCGGCAAATCCAAGGCAAAATAAGATTAAAGAAAGCTGGCAAATTAGACTCAATGAGAATGACTTCTCTGTTTGGCTTCTTAAACATTCCTCCCCCCTCTTGTTCTTTGATGGTGCTACTAAAGGTAACCCCGGGAAAGCTGGGGTGGGTGGTGTGATTAAGAAAAATGAAGGGATTGTTGTTCACAGGTTCACTTGGGGCTTGGATCACTCCACTAGCATTCAAGCTGAGGCGCTTGCTCTCCTTCAAGGCCTCATGCAAGCTAAAAATCTTGGCATCAAAGATCTTGTTGTGGTTGGTGACTCTCAATCTATCATCAAATTTTTGGTGAATGGCACTGAACCGAAGGATATCAGCTTTGCTAGAGTGATAAAGCGAATTACTGCTATCTTCAAAACTCTCCAAAAGGTCACTTTTTTTCATGTGCTCCGAGAAAATAACAAAGATGTTGATCTTGAAGCAAACAAAGAAGCCCTTCTCCCCGCTTGCTCTTTGTTAAAAAATGGACATGAGGATTGGGCTCCCACTCCTTAGCTTATTAGTCAAATTTTTCCTGTTTTAGCTTGCTTAGCCATGTTTTTCTGCATTTTATTACAGCAATTTGTCTGCTTTCATAAAGCTGGGAAAATTGTGGAACTCGCAGCAAGGAATATCTGTAAGAAACAAGGGTATAGGCACAGTAATTTTCTAAATACTGTGGCAATTGAGAAAGACAATGAAGCAGGGCTTCAGTTTGTAACCTATTTGGAGGCCTCTTTGCCCAAGTTCTAATACAAAATCATAACCGTTCTTGTTAAAAAAAAAAAAAAAAAACATTTCACTTTTATTTCAATACTTTCCCAATTAGTACTTGAACTATTCATGAAGTCATTGAGAGATGGTTGATATAAGGCGATAGATGCGTATTGGTGTATATATTATGTGGTTGGGATAGTTGATGGTGAACAAGTGGTGAAGATAACTACTTTGGGTAGTAATAAACAAGGTGGTTGTTGATGATGATATTGATTTCCACCTTCTATAAAGACTAACTTTGGTTTATCTTAACCTTATGGGAAATGATAACAAATTAAATTTTTTTTTTAGAAATTTGATTCTATGCTCATAAATATTGGAGGGAAGTTTTCCTCAATCTTTGTACTTTTGATGAGTATTCTTAATCGCATAATTATTCTAAGAAATGACTACCTCATTTATTCGAAATTGTTTAGCAAATGCTTAGTAACTTTGTGCTAACCCTAGTGTTGACTAAATTTTGAAGCAATCTTAATAAACCTTTTATTTCTCATGTTAATTGTATTTTTATTGTACATAATGTTCCTAGTCACTACCATACTCTTAATGGAGGAATACAACTTTTATGAAGGGGATGAGATATGGCATATTGCTTTTAATATCAAGATTATAATTTATAAACCACTTCTTTTTTCAATTCCTCTATAATTCTCTAGAGATGCTACAACCCCACACTTCACATCCATATAAGATAACTAGAGAATTTTGAGTGTGAAAGAGGAGTTTCACTTTCTCTTGAAATCAAACATTTGATCATTTACAATTTTCTCAAAACTAAAACATGCTTCCATCATTCTTTATTCATTTTCTCATTGTTATATTTTCACTTAAGATTTCATTTAAGCTTGAAGCTTTTCTAGATATTTATATGAATTAACTTCGTCTAAGTTGTTGTCATAAACAAAATTAGTGTAACTCATCTTTTCTATTTGATTATATAGCCTTTGTTTTGTTAGAATTTGTTGGCATGCACAATATAGAAATGTTTTTTTTGAAACTTCGTAGTTGATTAGAGATGGGAGGATGGGTTGCTATACAAATACAATTAATTTTAAGGTTGATATCATAACATGAACGATTGATGTAGTGTCTCTCTTATCTCATTAAGTAACTAAGAATTTTCTAAGATTTCTCTTACTATACATGTCTGCCAATAAACATTGACGAGATAAAGGTTGTGATAATTAGATTTTAAAAGATCATTTACACTATCTTTATGTGTGAAATTATCAATGTAGATGAACTTAATTCCTACAAATATCTTAGAGTTGACCTTCATCACAAGATCCATCACAGCTCTAGCGTTGAGAAATGATTAATAAAGGATGGAAAGCTTCTTTGGTCTTGACAACAACTATAAGTAAAGCATGTATACCATAAGAATTCACCATGGTAGATATGAATAGTAAATTAATTTTTTTATGTTAGCAAAAATAATTATTTAATCAATGCTCCAGAAAATATCCACTTCTCTCCTATCAAGCAATGTAAAGTTGTTATGTCAGTGACTAGCTTTATTGATACATCTATTTGCTAGATGCATTTTCGAAAGAAAATATTTGAATATAAACCTCCTTTATCACAAACCAGCCCCAATTCCCAAAAGTAATTCATCTAATGGTATATTTTGAATTTGTCATTTTCGAAAAAAAAGCTTTGAATATAAACCTCCTATATGACAAACCAATCCAAATGCCGAAAATAAGTTAAGCAAGGATAAGCAAAGGCAAATCCAATCACCTTAAGAGAAAGTGGTAAAAGACTAAGATTTTGATCAAAGGAAGATAATTCAATATTGAACTTGAAAGAACATTTTTGAAGATTGAGACTAAATCTATGTTAGAAAAGCTGTAAAATCTGTAAATTTGACATAATGTGAGTGATTTTTCTTTATATTCTAACATTTAATGACATTTTGTTTACTAATTTTTATATTAATTAGGCCGATAGGCCTTCTGTTTTGAATTAATACAGTTGCTTTTTCGTCAACCAATTCATTTTGATAATGACACATGTCACTAGTAAGACGTGTGCAAAAAAATCATAAAATCAACCAATTCATTTTGATAGTGACACATGTCACTAGTAAGACGTGTGCAAAAAAATCGTAAAATCATACTGAGTTTCCATTTCTAATTTGGGTAATATGATTTTTACTCTATTTAATCAAATCCATCCAGCTAAATCAAAATCAAATCGCTTTCATGCATGTAAATCTGGGATTTCTGTGTGCGGAGAGGGCTCCTGTTGCAAGTTCGGCTATAGGTGTAACTGCAATGAAGGCTATGAACATCTTTTCAATATGACAACAGGCCCCTGTCTCAGACCTTGTAAACTGGTTCCCTTTTTACATGTTTTCAAATTGCAAACGTCCCCTATTCGAATCCCATGCTGATTTTCTCCCTTTTTTTGCAGGTTCGATCGGTGCTGACTGTTAAATGTAATGTCTCGTCGATATATTGTTACCCTGGTGAATATCGAACCCATTGCAAGGGTTTCAGGCACAAAAATCTTGTTCATTTTACTGGGTATTGTGCTGAGCGCGCAGGCAGGTATCGTCATATCTCGATGGATCTATCTATTTGTTGATTATACTATTAATCACGAAAATCTATTGCTTCTAAAATTATTTGATAATGTAGCCTATCGATTTTGATGATTGATAACCAGGATGCTGGTGTATGAGTTCGTTGACAATGCAGGCAGCCTGAAATGTTAGTTATGAAGCCTTGGAAATTTAGCAGTCAGTACTTGAATCTGACAAGGATGAAGCCTTGGAAGCATGTGTTGATTAAAGGGTTGTTTTAGATTGGCTTTTGAAGACAGTTCAGAAATATTTCTTGCATCTATTTTGTTGGAAAATTCTTCTAGTCATGTATTAAATGATTATTTGGGATAGTTCTTGAAGAGTCTAGAGCTTGTTTCATATATTGATCGTATGGACTTTACCTGATCCTTCCACAGATGAATTTTACTCCTTGGATGATTTGTGTTGTATGGATTTTGAATTGATATTAACAGGATTGTTATTTTGGGCTTCCCAGGAAGGTCACAATCCCACCATTCACATTGGTCTGGAAGTCATTTCCAATCATTTATCAAGTGAGGATTAGAAGTTCCATGGAAATTATTGGCGGGGTTGCTTTGTTCCTATATACTGAAGTTTGAGGTTTATGGTACGTTTTGTTTGGCAGTATATACTGTATACTATTAGGTTTTTGAACTATCCCTTAAGGTTGAAATGTGCGTTAAGGTTTTGATAGCATCTTTTGATTACTTCACGGGCTATGACAGTATCTGAAGATGTAGGATAAAAGAAACATATCACTTATAATAGATTTATTTCTTAGGGCATAAGACAACCTAATTCCAGTGCTCACTTCATAAGTTCATTCTCATAGGTTTCTATATAACACTCGTTGAGGTTTTGATCTATAAGTCAGATTATTTGTTACATTTATTTGTTTAACATTTGATTCATAAGTTGGATTAGTTTCTTTGATCCAATTACCTTTTAACTTTTAACTTTTATATCATATGTGTAGGTGCATACTATGTAATGGTTGCAATAAAAAATGCTATGTCTTTTCTCTATGCTTTTATCTTCCCGCTGTTTTCCCTGCTATAAATTTTTGTTCAAAGAATAATAAATCTAATGACAATTTCATATTGTTGTTTTTCTTTTCATAAAATTCTACAGTTAAAAGGACAAATAGTTGAATTTGGGAAGAAGTTGAAGGAAAGACAATATCCAGAATGGCAGCGGTATGTTCTGTTGTAAATGATAATGGCAGTTTTCCTACTTAGCTTTTCCCCTGCTGCTCTGTTCATTGCATTTTTAAAAATACTATTGGCATTGTTAATTGTTTGTTGTTGATCACCTAAAGAGGAAATAGTTGCTTATTTCCTTGTTCCTTTTAAATTTTGTTCTAATAGTAAGTTGGAGTGCCATGTATTTGTGTTTCTTAAATGCTTGTATATTGCTTTTGTTTGGATGGTCTTTGTTATATATGCTTTTATTATTTGGTCAGTATTCCTCGTACACCTGAAAAAGACGTTAATCACCATCCATCTTATCTATTTGTATACTGCAACATAAGGAATTAACTTGTGATCTTTCTTTTGATTGGATTCTCTAGCAAGTCATTTAGGATTTAGATTGTTATTTCTTTGTATCATAAACTTCAAAGGCAGTATCTTGGTAGTTCTTGTTGCAAAAAAAGATACATATTGCATAAGCTTTGATTTTGATTTTGTGCTGGCCAAAGTCAGGGCGGAAATGGAACTTTGTAATACTTTTAAAAATTAATGGTGCTGATGGATCCCCTGTCAAACTCAGCCCACTTGAAGTAGAGTGAAACTTACTTACTTTTTAGGTGTCCATGTTTCTTCATACGATGGAAGATTTTTACTGGTCAGGATGTGTATAAAATTATAAATTCCCAATTTTGGTTACCTAGGGCATGCTTCTAATCACTTGCTTCAAAAGAAAGTGAATGATTGTTGTGTTCCCTGAAAAACAGGCAGATTCTACACATACTGGTTGCCCTTTGACTAGAGATTATATTACATGTTTGTCCCCTGCTTTTTACTATGGGACAAAAATTGAATTATCTGTTCATTGTTGCTACTGGTTGGTTATGGAAAAATGATTAACCTATGTTGAAATTTAGGTTTCATGTGCAAAATTCAGGGTCATATAACAGTCCTTATTCACTTGTTTCATTAGCTGTTTTATCCTGCATATGAATTCTTTGTTTTCACTATCATGTGACAGAATCCTTAGTCTTATGAGTATACTTTAGACTCTGATTTCAGATTTTAAGCATGAGTGTACCAATAACTTGGTGCTGGACATGACAATTTTATAAAGATGAGGATTCACAATTTGGTTGTAAAATATTTAGTCAAAACCATGCAGTAGCAAACTCTGATTTGTAGAGCATCTTTTGATAATTTGTATTATTTTTTGTTGCAGTGTTGTTCTGTTATATAATAGTTTTCCTTGAGGGTCATTATAAGAAGTATTAAAACTAGGTTGGTTCACTAGTGAAGAAGAAAATTGGGGCTTGCAAAATAATTCTCATTTTTAAGTAATAAAAGCAATAAATTAAATTCTATTTACAGAGATGTATATCAGATCTGTTACCACAAAATCCATCACCTGTGAAAATGTGAAGTCCCAAGCACCTAGGTGACACCTTTGTGTAACTAAGAAAAAAGGCCACTGTCAGCTCACCAACCTTCTTCTACACTTCAGGCTTTTCCCTATATAGTAAATAGGATTGCTCCAAGTCTAGGCTATGAAGTACGAAGGTGATGTGAATAAATTCCAGAAAAACAAATTTATGCCAGTTAAGAAAAAGAAGTGGATGGTGTACAGAAGATAAGTGTTTTATCCATTTTTCACATGGGGTTATAGATAAGCTCAAATGGATGCTATTCTAATGTTGATAAGTAATTAATAACTAGAAAGAGGTTGTAGCTAATTTGATTTCAAAGTGTGGCTGGTAACAAGAATAACAAGTAGAGCTTCGAAATTTATAACACTTGCCGATCTTATTAATTCAGCAGGAATTGCGAAGTACCCAATCTGGGAAATCTGACATTGTGCAAGCTTGCAGAAGGGTTATTTTTTTTTTAAAATGAATCTTGTTTGCTAATTCTGAATTTTTAATTCTTCATTGAGAGTTTTTTTTGAAAAATGGTTCCTATGGCATAATTGTCAGTCGATGGTTATGATTGCAGTTGCTGGTGAGAGGCAGAGCAAAAATGTTATGCGGTTTTTAGGCATTTTGTTCTAAGTTTTAATGTATTGTTTGTCGTCTTTATTGAATAATAAACATGCCGGAGGCACAAGCAGAGTTTTTCTTTTCTCTGTTGCAAATTTGTTTCTTGGAATTCAAATGTGCTGTCTTTTTGTTGCTGGAAATGACATACTTGTACTATTCTTTAAAAATAAGGCAAAATGTGCAGTCAATTTTGTTGAATGTAGCATATTGTGGTCCATCTGCAACAAAGCTAGCATGCAAATGAAATTGCAATGGTGAAATAGTCTAAAATAATTTATTTCGATTTTCAAACAGAGATATGCTTCACAAAAATGAGACTTTCCTATGTCTAAATAACAATCTCTAATTTGTTTTTGCAATTTCAATTTGATTCTCATATACATCATAATAAATTTTTTGAAAACAACTTCTAAAAAGATAGTTTTCTTTTTTATTATGCTCGAAATTTTAACGGCTTTTTAAAAGTTGTTAATTTCGCACTATCACTTCTATCCAGCCTCATAATTTCTTGTTATTTCATGGTTTTAAATATGATTATTAAGTTTTTTATATAAATATTTTTATTTTTAAATATATTTTTTCTAAAAGTCTATTCAATGTCATAATTTTTTTGTTTTTCCAAAAATCTATGCAGTGTCATAATTTTTTGTTTTTCCAAAAATCTATGCAGTGTCACTTTTTTTATATAATTACTGAGTCTATTATTTATAAATAGGTATTTATATTAAAAATTTTACTATTTAAATATATTTAATAATAATAAATATCTGTTTTTAAAAAGAATATATGTTTTTAAAATATATTTATGTTTTTAAAAAGAATAAATATATGTTTTTAAAATGAATTCATTATTTGTTATTATCTAACCATTTACCTTGGTCTAATTCAATATTATTGACATTAAGATTTTGAAGAATTTCTAAAATTCCTAGATGTATATTTTCTACCTTTTTGAATTTGAACTTTTAACTTTTTACAAGAAGGGATACATTCTTAATTATTATAATTATTAGAACCACTCAACACGATTTAAAATAGGTGTAGTCTAAATAAAATAGTTATTTTTCGTTGTAATCTAACAATACAATTTTTAACCACATTATAATTTTTTTTTAATAAATCATTTAGCATACATAAATGTGTCTTTGACAAACTCAATTTTTGTAAATTAAAATATCATCTCATCTATTAATTAGATTGCTTTTGAATATGACATAATCAATTTAATATTTAATATTCTAGCATCTTGTTGACATTCATGAATATTTTAGTTACATATTATAAACTTAAGAAATAAATTTAATTTAACGTCTCAATTGTTATTGTTATTTTCTTGTACAACTTTTTTTATTTCAAAATCCTATCAGCCTCTCTTTGCACCTTTTGAGGCAACTGCTAGTTTTATATATCTCAAATTGAATTTATGCCATACCCTATTTCTTTTACAACTTGCTAATTTAATTATATTTAAACAAAACAAAAATAATTAACTCTCTAACCATAATTCAAATATAAAAACCAATTCATACCTTTAAAATATAAAAACCAATTTATACCTTTAAAAGTTCAATAATTAAATTAAGCTACAGCCAAATTGAATTTGATTTTTAAATAAAATCAAGCTCCCCATATTTTTTAATTTTGGAAACAACTCTTTTCTATTTTAATTTCGCTCTACTTGATTCTCGCTCAGAAGGAAGGATTGCTTAGGACGACGACGGATTCGTGGCACAATAATTTGGAAATATTTGCGACTTTCCATCTGTTTTCTCGATAAATCATTATGAATTTTGACATTTCCTTTCAATACATTATTTATACCTTCGGTTTCGTGATTAATGATGCTTACATTAATGGTAGCGTCGCAGAGTCTGTCATTTTAAATACACATCTAAATTCATGGCAGGGGATGAAATGTCGTTTCCCATGGTCACTCCTCTACCGGTCTCAGGAATTACCACTTTCACCTAGCCTATAAATATGCCGATTTTAATTACAAAATACAAGGCAGCATCTCAGAATTGTTTTTTTGGCCCTGCCCCAAATTAAGCAAGTACCAGCATTGTAGCCTGGACGCATCAATTAAGAAGTCCCAACAGAGAGTGTAACTGCAGAATATATTAAGGCGGAAGACGCGGACCGGCATGAGTTGCGGGAAGCCAGACTAGCGCACTGGAGCTACTTAAAAAAGTAGTACTGTTATTTCTGTTTACCTGTCTGTCACTACAGTTTCCAAATAGGGCTGCATGCATGCAGGTTTATTGGACCGTTTCGATTTGTGTGTCTGAACAAATGCAAAGCAAAGCAGAGGTGGTGCTTCCACCCAGGGATGGGTTTTGATGGGCAAGGGTGATTTTCCTGTTACATACGGTTAAAATTTTTTTCAACCCTTCAAAAAAATTTGTCGAAGCTTTGAAAATGGGTGGGAATGTGTGAAAACCGGGCGACTCTGTTTTGAAATTCCAACTCTGTTCCCACAATTTAATTTTTTTCCTAAATAAATGTGTTTTATTTTCGTTTTTTGTTTCAGTGTTTGTCCTACACAAGTCTATAGAATAAATGAATGAATGGCTTTCATGGCGGTGTAATTCTTCTGTGTATAGCGTCATTTTAAGCTGTCAATAGTCAGGTATATATTACCTTGTAAATGAATGGTTTTGTTAAAATCATGAGTTACAGTATCAGTTATTTCAACCCATCATTTTTTTAATCCAATCCTAATGTTTTTTTTTTTTTATCAACCCCTGCTTTTAAAGATTTTTCAGTTTCATAAGCAGGAGAGTGTCAACAACAACTACACTCCACCTTCTCACACTGTTATCTGGGTAAATTTAGGGAGATTCAAGGCACACTTTTGGGTTTTATGGGTTTTGGAAGGATAGCAAATTCGGTGGTTTGAACAGCTACATTTTGGTCATGAAATAAAGGTTCCATCCATTCATGCCCCTGTGTTGATCTAATAAGCAATGCTTGTTGTGGATTTTAAGTTTCTTGATTGATCCAGGATTTATGTAATATGATTAGGTTGTCAGGGGGCCTAAAAATAGATTCTGTGGAGAAATTGAGAAAGTTTTTTCAAAGCGGCAGGGACTGATATATGTAGTTTGATTGAATATAAAGTCCTGGTTGCAGCCTCTGATTGCCCAAGTTAATTCGCTAGGAGAGGTAGGGTTACACATAGACTGTATGCATCTAGCTTTTGTAGGTGATGTGAGTGTGATGCTCTTATTTTGGCTGAAACCTATGATGACATTATTGATGATGAAGATGACGAGGAGGGTATCAGGGGATGTCATGATAAATACAATGACAAAATAAACAGCACCACTGGTGAGGCAGATGAGAACAGGGTTAGCAATTACATCTACGATGAGGCCAAAGCCCTCACCCAAAAGATTGAAGAAGAATCACAGCTTCTCAGGAAGGTCTTCAGAATCAAAGACGTTCTTGCAAACCTAGGTAGATGAGGTAGTGTTTGTTTTGAGTTAAATATCAATCAGTTTTATTGGATCAACTCGTACATCGATAGTACTTTGATGGGTGTTTTTTTCAGTTAGCAATCACTTAACATGCATTTCATAACTACTCATGCATATTTTATTGAAACAATAACAAGTTTTGAAAAGTGCATGCACAAGGGTTCACTCATTTCTCTGAAAAATCAGTCCCCTATTGTTTTGTATTGCAGTCTGATAGACAGTTGTACAAATGTTTGATAAGATTGGAATTGATGCAAATCACAGTGGAAACACTCAAAGTATGCTTTTTCAGTCATTTGAAAAACGTGCTTCATGGCAGAGTTGAACACAGTTGAACTCTTTTATGTAAAATAGGAACGAGAGGAGTTCTTCCCAATGTGATGTGAGGTCACAAACCTTTTTTCCTACTTGTTCAATATCCAACATGTGCAATGGTTTATTCTATCCAGGCAACTGAGATTGGGAAATAAGTTAACTGGTTGCAGAAGCACATTTTAAAGGAAATTTGGTCTATGGTGAAAAGGCTTATCAGGTATTTGAAGCGAAAACCTCCTGGTTCAATATTGGAAGCATGGATAATCTAAATTCTGAATTCCAACGTTTGGTTATTTGCAGAAATGTAGTATTTAGTCATAGCAGCAGTCTCTTTTATGTTGCATTATGGGAACTTATCTTAACACAAGTAAAATAAACAGTTTTTATGGCTTTCGTTCTGGTTCATTTACGCTGACTTGGATCTACCTACATACCTACTGAAAGCCTTAAACGTTCTTATTGCTTCTCTGTGGTATACTGCAGTGGCCGGAAATAACTTGAAGATGAATGGGTGAAGACTGTTGTTAATGTCGTTGTGGCAGCAACTGCAGGCACGGTAATCTGGCAAAGTTACTGAAGCTTTTCCTATGCTTTACTAGAAGGGATTTTTGTTCATAAAAATAAGTTTTTGTTCATATGCGTCATTTTGCATGTTGCAGGTACCTTGCCAGATTCTGCAGATGATGAAAATGAATTCCCTTCACCCCCATTTGATGAGGGTTCCTTTCTGACAACCCAGACAACTTTGAATATCTTAGGTAGTCTTCAAATATGTGCTTAGGATGCTCTCTTCCTCAATGTGGCTGAAGGTGAGATGTCACTTGGTCATGGAAGAAACCCAGTAGTCTTGAGGTATTTTTTCGATATCATATAAATTATGAAGTGGATATTAGCTCATGAACTTGGTAACTAATGGAATAGTGATCTTTTGCAGCCAAGAATCAGCGTATAGTTCAAGTAATGGAATTGCAAGACCTGCCTAAACAGGGCCTGAACTGTTTCATGGTAGGCCAATGTCACAACATCATCGTCAGTGGATGAATAACGGGATATAGTGATTGAAAGGTAAATTAGTCAAGAGGCAGCTCCATGAGGTGTGAAAAGCTCTGATGTGTAAGAAGTGACTAGCCTGTCTGCTGGCCTGATTTGCATTGTGTTGTTTCTAGTAGATCTAGATCTATTGGAAAATTAATTCTAGATTGGCTAGATCTCTCACATTTGAGGAGCTCCCAGATCAAGATGACAAAACTAGGTTTTTTCTTTGGGATTCCTCTCCTTGTTTTGTTGATTTGAAGTCTCAGTCCTATGTGCCTAGCCTGAGAGTATGCCATGTCGAAATGTAAAGAAGCAGAAGAGAAAAGTCCTTTCATGTTTTGATGTTGTGTCTATCTCCAAACAAATGACATGACAGCTTTGGCAGAGTTTTGGATTTTCCATTGTTTCATTGCATTGCTTGATGATGTTAAACAAACTTTCTAATTGAAGTTGGAGGTCACATTTACACTGACTCAAACCCAGATGGGGTAGTGTTTTTGGCTCTGCAAGTATCTTTGATACTGAAGACCTCTCTGAGAACTTGGGATTTTTCCTCAATCTCTTTGGTGAGGGTTTTGTTCTCATCATAGCTGTAATTGCTACCCTATTTCTATCTACCTCACCAGTGTTGTTGTTAAATTGTCATTGTCTTTATCATGGCAACCCGTGATAACTTTCTCTTCATCTTCCTCATTATCAATGATGTCATCATGGAGTTCAGTTGAAGTAGCATCACCCTCACAGTACCTAAGAAATCTTTATGCACAGTCTTTGTGCAACCTTTTCTCTGTTCCTGAATTTATTTGAACCTTATCTCTTTTCCTGAATTTATTTGAGCAGTCAAAGGTTGCAACCAGAATTGCATATTCCATCAGACTGCATATATCAGTGCTTGCCCTTTTAAAAACTTTCTCCATTTCTCTGCAGACTCCATTTTTAGGCCTCGTGGGACCCTGACCCTATTCCACAGAAGTTGTTGATCAATCTGTATTATTTGTTAGATGTGCCTTGAATTCCTCCAAGTTTGCCCAGATGCCCAGATAACAGGAGAGAAGGTGTTGTGTTGCTCATGATGCTCCCCCACTGTATGAAATTTGAATTCTTTTTAAAAGCAGGCAGTGATAAAAAGCAATGGACTTGAAGATTTTTTAAAAGCAAGCATTGATAAAAAGCAATGGACTTGAAGATTGGATTGGAAATAATGATGGGGAGTTGGCATAATTGTTATTGTAACTCAATTTATTCATTGATGCAGATATTATTTGAATCTAGTCATATTTTTATATTGTCTTTAAGTAGCTTTGGGTACTATATTAAAACTTTGAATTGAAAATAAATTAGAAATAAAAGTATTGTGAAATTATTTTAAAAAATGATAAAATGATTATGATGAAATTTTAATATTAGTATAGATTTTTTTTTTCAATTGAAAATAAATTAGAAATAAAATTATCTTAAAATCATTTTAAAAAATGATTTGATGAAATTTTAATATTACCATAGTTATATAAACAAAATTGCTAGTAAATGTTCATTGACATCAAAACACTTACCACATGATATATCTCACATTGCTAAAATTAAAAATTCATAAAAATTAATTAAATTACAATTTTATTTCAATTATTAATATTATAAAAAATTAATATATGAGTTAAACAAATATAATACATCTAAAGAAACATTTCAAAAGATTCTCAATCATAATGATTCACCTCCACCATAATGATTCGCCTTTACTTTGTCATGGATATTTTTAAAATAGGTTTTGTTACAATATCACGGTCCAGTATCATGGCTTATTAATATCAAATATGTTTATGACATTTTTTTTCACTAAATTAAAAATCTAAAAACTTTATTCTAAAATAAACACACCTATTTAAATAATAATAAAAATATTATAAAATTATATTATTATATATTTCATTATTTTATTAATTTACAATGCATAATATAATATTGGGAAATCCTAGGTTCCTCATAAATAACAATATCAATAAATTAATAATAAAATAGATTAAATTCAATTTAATTATAATCTTTTAAAAAAAGACATTTTGTTTTTTTAAGTATTTGATAAATTTGAGATCAAAATAAATTTATATTAAATTAATAATATATAATTAATTAATATTTTGCGAGTCAATTATATTGAAGCATTTGAATCGATAAAATTTTACAAAATTATATATATATATATATATATATAAAAAAATTTTAATGTGTAGGCAAAGGTAAAATAATTTTTAGGGCTTAAGGTTATACAATGACATTATAAAAATATATTTAATATGATTTCAATATGTTATTTGTATAAATTGGATCTAAGTGAGGAGGATAATAATATTTTTTTTCGACCACTTTTCTCTTTATAAAAGCTTCAAGTTCAATTGATTAGTCATAAAATTACATCATATCATTAACCACCGTTGTTGCCTTATCATTGTCTTTATCATGGCAACCAGTGATAACTTCCTTTTCCTCTTCCTCATTACCAATAATGTCCATTATGGAGTTGAGTTGAAGTAACATCATATTCAGAGTACCTCACAATACCTAAGAAATCTTTATTATGCAGTTTTTATTGACCCTTATCTCTCTTCTTAAATTTATTACTCAGTGTACCTCACAGTACCTAAAAAATCTTTATTATGCATAGTCTTTGTGCACCCTTATCTCTCTTCTTGAATTTATTTGGGTAGCCAAAAGTTGGAAGTAGAATTACATATATATTAGTACTTGCACTTATAAAAACTCTCTATATCTTAATTCCATTTTTAGGCCTCTGAGAACCCTGATCCTGATCGTATTCCACATAAGTTGTTGATCCACTAATAAACCTAAATTCCATGTTAAACAACATTATTTGTTAGATCATGCTAAAACCAAAATTGTGCCTTGAATTCCCCTAAATTTTTTGAGATAACAGGGTGAGAAAGGTGTAGTTTTGTTCATGATGCTCCTCCACCCCCACTAATGAAATTTATATTTTTTTTAAAAGCAAGCATTGATAAAAAGCAATAGACATGAAGATTGGATTGAAAATAATGATAATGGGTTGCAATAATTGTTATTATAACTCAATTTATTCATTCAAGCATATATTATTAGAATCTAGCAATATTCCTATATTGTCTTGAAGTAGGTTTGGATACCATATTAAAACTTTGAATTGAAAATAAACTAGAAAACACTGTTACCGATGAAATAGGTAACCGCACTGTTATCTTTCTTTTTTTTTGTAGCATAAAAAGCACCTGATTTTGAAAAGTGGTGATGCAGAATCACTTTTTTTTTTTTTTAGCACATTTCTGACACTAATATTTTTATTTATGAAGAATGAATATTTGTTTTAAAATGTTAGTGATTTTCATGCAAATTTTGAAATGTATTGATGCAGCACCAATTTTTTTTTTAGAGCGGTGATTTTCATGCTAATTTTGAAACGTATTGATGCAGCATCAACCTTTTTTTTAAGAGTGGTGATTTTCATGTTGGTAATAAACCACAAAACTTAGATTAATATATATATATATATATATATATATATATATATATATAAACCAATAAAAATGTTTAAAAAAAACAAAATTAACTAGTAAAAATAAAAAATTTAAACAAAACAAAAATATTCGAAAATTATATCAAAGGAAATGACAAAATTTGAAAAAAAAACACATAATTTAAAGAAAAAAACAAAAATTAACAAAAAAAAATATTTAAAATATATATATATATATATATATATATATATATATATATATATATATATATTTAAAAAAAAAATAAAAAAAATAAAAAACATTTTTTTCTAGCTTATTAAAAAAATCCATATAATTAAAAAAAAATAAAAAAATAAAAAATAAAAAATTTAAATAGAAAATTTAAAAATAATTTAAATTACAAAATTAAAATTTAGATTAAAAAAATTAAATATAAAAAAAGAAAAAATTAAATTAAAAAAATAATAAGAAGAAGAAAACAAAATTACAAATTTTAAAATTAACAAAAAATAAATAAATAAAATAAAATAAAATAAAAAATAAAAAAATAAAAATCAAATTTATGATCGTGGTGGCGCCGTCAATCGGCCTCCCGCCTAGGTGACGGTGGAGGCCGGTCGTTAGGCGGGAAACCGATTCCGAGAATCGCCCTCCCGCAGCGGGAGGCCAATTCCCTCCCGATTCTGAGAATCGCCCTCCCACGGTGGGAGGCCGATTCCGGGAATCGCCTTCCTGCGGCAGCAGGGCGATTCCCAAAATTGGCCTCCCGCCGCGGGAGGGTGATTCGTAACGGCTCGCGCGGAGTGGCTTATTCTCGAATCGGCCTCTCCGCCTAGGTATGCAGTGTCGACCGGCGTGCCGGGGCCGTCTGCACTGGCCTCCTGTCACGGGAGTGATTCGTAATCGGTCATACGGGGAGGGCGATTCTGGTTCCGCCTCCCCGCTCTGTGGCGCAGGTTTTAATCGGCACTTCTTCTTCTTCATCAATTTTATGTTTAGTTTTTTCATTTAATTTTTTAAAATTTAATAAATTTTGTATTTTTTTATTATTATTTTTTTAATTACATAAAAATTTTATATTTTTTTTATTTCAATTAAAATTGTATATTTAAAATTAGATTTTTTTTTAAGTTAAACTTAATATTTTCAAATTAATTTGCTTTTTATTTTATTTTTTATTTAATATATTTTATTTAATTTATTTTTTTCAATTTTTCAATTTTAATTGATTTTTAAAGTTTTTTAACTTTTTATTTTAACAATTTTTTTTTCTTTATATTTAAAATTTAATTTTTATTTCAAAATTTATTTGTTTATTCATTTATTTATTAAAATTTAATATATATTTTTTTTAATTTAATCTGTTATTTTAATAGTAACATTTTTTTTAATTTAATAAAATCTAATATATATATTTTCAAAATATATATATATATATATATATATATATATATATTTAATTTAAGTTCATATATATAGAGTTTATATTTTATAATTTAAATTTAATTTATTTTTTTTAAATTTATTTGTTTTTTTAATATATATTTTTTCAAATTTAATATTTTTATTGTATTTATTTTTCATTTTTTATTTTTAATTAATTTTTAATTTTTTTACTTTTAATTTAAATAATATATATATATATATATATATATATATATATATTATTTAATTTATTAAAATTTAATATATTTCTTTAAATTTTTTTTTTTATTTCAATTTTTTTTTTTTTTAATTTAATAAACATTTTCTTTTTCTTTTTTAAATTTAATTTCTATATTTTATTTTTTATAATTTATTTCTTTTTTAACTTATTTTTCTTTTTTAATTTAATATTATTATTTTGTTTTTATTTTTATTTTTTTATTTCTATATATTTTGAAATTTTAATCTTTAATTTTTTTTATTTTTATTTTTATTTTTTTCTTAAATTTTAGGTTTTTTTTTAATCTTTGAATTAAAAATTTTATTTTGTTTTTATTTTTATTTTTTTATTCCTATATATTTTTAAATTTTAAACTTTAAAATGTTTTTATTTTTTAAATTTATTTTTTTCTTAAATTTTAGGTTTTTTTTAATGTTTGAATTTTAAAAATTAAAAAATGTTATTTCTATTTTTAAAAATGTCAAAATATGACAATTTTTTTTTTTATTGTTATTCCAGCGTCAATTGGTTTTGTTTTGAGGGAGTTTTTTCAATCCTTTTTTCAAGAAACAATTTTGTTTTTAGCATAATTTTATAAAATGTTGAAATTTGACCTTCAAAAAAAACCAAGTGTGTTCTGGAATACACTTTTTTTGTTTTTGAGGTGTTTTTTCATGTTTTTTTGAGTCTTTTTGGGCTAGAGTTACCGTTTTGAGGTTAGGTTACCTATTTCATCGGTAACAGTGTTAGAAATAAAAGTATTGCATAATTATTTTAAAAAATAATTATGGCGAAATATTTTAATATTAGCATAACTATATAAATAAAATCGCTAGTAAATGTTCATTGGCATCAAAACACTTACCACAAGATACATCTCACTTTGTCAAAATAAAAAATAAAAAAACCATAAAATTTAACTACATTATAATTTTATTTTAATTATTATTATTATTAATTATAAAAAGAATAATGTATGAGTTAAACATATATACATATATACATTTAAAGAAGCATTTCAAGAGATTTTTAACTAGGGGATTCACTTCCACTTTGCCATGGAGATTTTAAAATAAGCTTTATTACAATATCATAAATAACATGGCTTATTAATATGGTACATATTCATATGCCATGTTTTTAATTAATTGATTTTAACTAAAATAACAGAAAAAAATAAATAAATAAATAAATACTTTTGAAATAAGTTTTAATCTATGATTTGTGCATACTACTAAAAAAAATTTCAAAATATTTCATTTTAAATCTTTACCATTTTCCTCATACATTATTAGATTTTTTATTTTTAAAAATCTAATTAAAGGTTAAATCTTTACCATTTGCGAGGCTTGAGAGATGGAAGCGGGGCCTTGATAGATGCGTAGATCCTCAAAATAAGTAGTGCAACTTGGATACTTGTCTGGGAATTTAGTAACTTGCGAAGATCCTCAAAATATGTGGTGCAACTTGGATTTAGTTAGTGCTAGTTTCTCCTTAATCAAAATGAAAAATCCAATAAGCTTCGACCACAAATGTTAACTCATCCTCAAGTCTAATCCACTCACCCGGATTCTCAATGTTTTATTGCCCAAATTTTCATCGATCTTCCACCACCTCAAATGAAGGTGACAATGATCACAACCACTTTCAACAGTTGCTCATGGAATTATGTAAATGTTTCTAACTCTTTATTCAAATGTTATGTATTTGTTATATTTTTTAGTGTGTTGAAATATTTTTGTCATATAGGCAAAATATAATAATAATAAATTTAATTACGGAATTTTGCCTCATATTTGAATAAATGTTTGAAACATTGTATTTAATATTTAATAGTATTTATGATAATAGAAACACAATTATTATGGATGATTTTAAGGAAAATAATATATGTGATGATGAAAATAATTATAATTAAGAATACATGAATAATAAGTACATGTAAATGATATTTATTCTAAATTAAATGAAATGGTTATAGATTAATGACTTACTTAACGCAGTTGAATTTCGAAAATGATATCTGATATTTATTCTAATTTGAAAAATTGAATGGCATAGATAAAATATAATTAAAAACTTCTACCATTTAAAAAAAATATGTGTTGTGAGTACATGAAAAAAAATTATGATTAATAGAAATATTTGATATTTTCATTACCAAAGTGTTTGATATATCATATGCTCAATATAATAATTATTGACTAGAAAATTATTGATTTCATATGATAAATATGTAGAAATTCAATAATAATTTGTTATTTCGAATGTGTGACTAATAAGTTGTGCTATATCATTTGAGTATATAACTATTAAAACAATTAACATTCAACTAAGTAATAATTAAGAATTTTATATTGGTACTTCCAAAGTCTAGTTTTATATTCTTAAAATTTGATTTTCAATTTTTTGGATTATAAGTTTGCATGCCATGAATCCAATTTTTGTAATTTTGGAATCCAATTTTGACACATTCAAAACTATTTTTTAGCACCTTAAAAACCCCATTTTCACACTTTAAAATCTCAATTTTTGGTCCATATCCAATGGGGCTTAGATTGAGAATAACCCAAATTTAATGAAATATATGTTTAGTGGTAGAGAATGCATTTTTTTTTTTTTTTTAAACTGAAACGGTTGTATCTTTATTTATTTTGTGAGGAAATTGGACTTACGCCACTGCTGCCATCATTACATTGCATCCTACTCTGTTTCAAGTTACATACAGAAAAATCCTCATGGATTGCAAAGATGAATAGAGCTATCCCCGTTTATGAGAATATGGCCTTTTTCAAGAGTGCAGCCCTTGTTTGCCAAAAGATCAGCTTCACTGTTCAGATTTCTGAGAATGTGGAAACATTTGAAGGATTCAAAGTCAAGGAGCACATCCTTTAGTCTGCTCAGGGTTTTGTTGAGGCTTGCATTGGTGAATAAGTTCTCCGAATTTAACTTGTTAATTAAGATCTCAGAATCTCCGAAGATTTGAATTTCTTTATCCCCTCTATCTCTAGCTATTTGGCAGGCTTTGAGGAGGCTTAAAATCTCAGCTTGATTATTTGATTTCAGCCCAATGCCCCAGGAGAAGCTGTCCCTTCTGGCGCCATCAGGAGCGAAGATTACCCCACCTGCACCAGCGACCCCGGGGTTGCCTTTTGAGGCACCATCGAAGAAGATCGTAGCAATGTTTTGTTTTTTCCACCACTCTTGAAAGTTCTCTTCAGGTTCCCTTATTCTCCAAACAGGTCTCACCGGATGAGGAACTGAAAGCAGCCTCCGGGAGTAAGGGGTGAGAGGCCTCAGCCATCTTTCTTCTTCAGGACGAAGCAAGGGATCAGCAGAGAAGTACTGCTGTTGGGAAGCTTCTAGGAGGAGTGATTTCGCTTTGGCAGCAACAGCAAAAGGAGTGTGTTCCTTTTCATTGAAAATCAGGTCATTCCGGGCCAACCAAGTCTGCCAGCAAGTGAATTTAGGTATGGCATTCCAGACTTTCCTCCAAAAATATTTGCTGGGGATTTCATGTGTGTAGCTTTGGTTCCAGGAGTCGAAAAGATCAGCTACGGAATTGTGCTCAGGAACAGTGATATGAAGCTCCTGTAGAATGAGGCTCCACACCTCTTTGGCAAACTTGCAGTCCAAGAAGACATGTTTGGCAGTTTCTGCACTGGTTCTGCAAAGCGCACATCTATGTGGGCCAGATATGCCTCGTTTCATCAGATTGTCTCCGGTTAATAGTTTGTTGTGTGCCAGCGTCCAAAAGAAGAAGTTGACTTTTGGTAACGCTAGAGGCTCCCAGACTCTCTTCCAGAAGTCTGAATTTCTGATGCTGTTCTTGTTGGGTTGGAGCGCTTTACACGCTGCAGCTGCTGTGTAGGTGCCGGATGGCCCCCACCCCCACCTGTCCTTCGCCCTTCTGTTCACAGGGGCTGCGTCCTCCAGCCTCTCTTCGAGCGCTCTTTTCTGGTGGAATAAGCGAGGAGGGATGCCATGGAAATCCCATCCTTTCCATGCTCCACGACAGTCCCAGATGGAGAGATCGAACACGCTGTTGATACCAGCACGCTCCAGCCAATTTCTTATGTCAGCGATCTCGTCATCTTCTGAGAGGGGGGCTCTGTTCATTATTCGATCGAGCCACAGCTTTGTGTGTTTACCGTTACCTGGTATCTTATAAACTCCATTTTTAAAGAATCTCAGACTTTTGCTGCATAATTTCCATACCTGGGAGACGTTGGTTGATTGAGGCGCCTGGAGATTTCGAAGAGAGATGTCGTGAGCGTACTTTGCTTTCAGTGTTTCACACACAGGATGCGTGGAGTTGTTATGTAGATTCCAGAGAATTTTTCCTCCCATCACTAGATTGACCGTGACAGGGTCCCGGATTTGCAGTCCTCCCTCTGCAAAGGGGCGTTTGACCTGTTCCCATTTCACCAGATGCGTTTTATGGGCATTGCCCTTCCCACCTTGCCACAGAAAATCTCGAATCAGCTTGGAGATATGCTCTGTCACTTGTTTTGGCGCGAGGAGGAAGGCAGATTGGTAGATTGGAAGTGCTGAGAGCACAGACTTGATCAAGATGACCTTTCCTCCGTAGGTGAGCCAATAACCTCCCCAGTTAGTGATCTTTGACTTGATTTTACTGATAATTTCGGACCACAGCCCTCTCTTGTTACAGCCATTTATAATAGGTAGACCGAGATATTTTATCTTCTCCCATTGGGCTTGACTATTGAAGCCAAGGAGGGAAGAGATATTAGAGAGCTCCTGTTGTTCGATGTTCCAGCCATATACTTCACTTTTCCTTTCGTTTATGGAGGCTCCCGTAACCCTGCAATAAGACTTTAAAACATTGTCAAAGGCTTTGGCAATTCTGAAGGAGGCGCCTCCAAGCAGGAGTGAATCATCAGCGAAAAGAGCATGGTTCTGGGCAGGAGAGTGAATGGAAGGTTTAAGACCAGGGAGGGAGCCAGCAGCTTGTTCAGCAGTGAGTTTTCTGCTTAGGGTATCAGCCAACAGAATGTATAGGAAGGGAGAAAGGGGGCAACCCTGCCTGAGACCTCTCTGGGCTTGGAAAAAGGTGGAGGGGCGGCCATTGACTAGGGGGGCAATCCAAGGGTTATCAGTGCAGGCTTTGATGAGGGAAACAAAGAGAGGGGAGAAACCAAAAGCGAGGAGGACTCTGTGCAGGAAGGCCCGATTGACTCGATCAAAGGCATTGGCCATGTCTAGTTTGATAAGCATCCCTTTTTCTTTTCGACTCTGGCTTGAATGAATGATCTCCTGGACTTGGATTACATTGTCCAGAATGTGTCTGCCCTCCACGAAACCTCCTTGATTACTAGAGATGAGTTTGTTGAGGAGAGGCTTGATCCTGTTTGCTAGACTTTGCCAAGATTTTGTAGGAGGCGTTGCACAACGATATGGGCCTGAATCTAACAAAGGTTTCAGGGTTAGTTTCTTTAGGTATGAGGGCCAGGTATGTGGAGTTGGTGCCTCCCCCTACCTTGGCTTTATTTCTGAAACCTTTAATCATCTTTAAAAGATCAATCTTGATGATGTCCCAGCACATCTTGTAGAAGTGGATGGTAAAACCATCAGGTCCAGGGGCCTTGTCTGGGTCCATAGACCAGATCACTTTTATGACTTCTTCTTCCGTGAAGGGTCTGTTGAGGGCAGAGTTGTCTTCCGGACTGATCAGCAGAGGAATGTTGGAGAGGAAATCAACATTGTCCTCCTCATTTGCTTGGTTTCCTGCTGTGAAAATCTGTTTGTAGTGGTTTACCGCTGCCTCTTTAATCTGGCTGAATCCTTTGCAGATCTGCCCGTCTGCAGTTGTGATTTCAGAGATGTGATTTCTGCAAAGTCTTGCTCGGTACTGACGATGGAAGAAGGTAGTATTCCTGTCTCCTGCCTTCAGCCACAAACTTCTGGATTTGATCCTCCAATACTCCTCCTCTCGCCGGAAGGATTGGAATGAAGCACATTGGGTTTTTACTTCTTTATCCAGCAAGGTTGGGGTGATATTTCTGTTTTCCATGTCCATTTGCAGCTCCTCTAGGGTCTGCACAATTTCTTTTCGTTGACTAGTTGGATTTGGGACAGGGTTTCTGATCCACTCCTTCAGGGCCTGCTTTGTAGCTTTGAGCTTTTGCTCCCATACGAAGCTAGGAGACCCTGAAAAGGATTTATTCCAAGCTGATTTCACTGTGTCAAAAAAGTCTTCTCTTTCAGTCCAGAGAGGGCTGAAACGAAATGGGATAGGACCCAAGTCTTCTTCATCTTCAAGAGAGAGCTGGACAGGCTTGTGATCTGAGGTCAGTTTGGGGAGAATTTTGGTGGTGATGATCTTGTTGGTTGTCATTAGCGCACCCTGGACCAGAAATCGATCTAACCGGGCAGAGATGTGTTCCCCTCCCACTCTGTTGTTGGACCAAGTGAAGAGTCCTTTTGCCGGGATGAAATCGACAAGGTCCCAATCCTGAATGATGCCCTCAACTAAAGGGAGGAAAGGATCTCTACTAATATTGCCTCCTCTTTTTTCCTTGTGTTTCAAGACAATATTTAAATCCCCAGCCAGAATGATGTTTTTGGGGGAGTGTTTCTCAAGGAAAGCTATTAGAGAAGTCCAGCATTCTCTTTTTTCTGAATATATAACAGGAACATAAAGATTAAAAAGGGAGAAGTTTAACTTACTTGGGATGTGCAATAATTCAGTATAGATCCAGTGTTGTGTTTCATGAGTGTTTTTTAGCTGGAAGAGCTCTTCTGACCAGAGAGTTGCAAGTCCTCCAGAAGAGCCTCTTGAGCTGACGGCTTTTCCTGCATTTTTTCTCCATTTCTTCTTGCTGATGTCTAGGAGGGCGCTGCCCTCTATCTTTGTCTCTTGGAGCATGAGGATATCTGAGGGTTCCATTTTGAGCAGGTCTTTGATCGCTTCAGCTTTCGTGGGATTGCCCAGACCTCTGCAGTTCCAAGAGACGAGACGCATTATTTACCCGGGAGGTGGAGAGAGCCTCCCTTGGGAGGCCTGGTCCTGGTATTTCTCCCAATTGACATCTCGATAGTAGGCTGGCTTCCTTGGGTTTTGAGCCTTTCAGCCTCCTCTTCCCTTTCTTCTCTGCGCGATTTCCTGCCAACTTTCTTTGAGGGTTGTTCGAAGGTTTCATCCTCCGAGGATTCGGAACTGTCTATAGGCTTTTTCCTTGTGACATCTGCATATGAGGGGTTTGAAGGGCTTCCTTGGGTGGCCTCAGGGGGAGGCTTTGCCCCACCATCTTGAGGAGTGATGGGGGGTCCAGGCTGGGCCTGGGATTCCTGATTTGTTGTGGCTACCTTATCCTGACTGTTTTCTTTGCCGTTTGAGTTCTTACCTTGAATGTGATTGGAGCTGCTTGGAGCCTCTTTCAGGGGGTCTTTCCCGTTGCCCTTTTTTTGATGGGAGGGTTTATGGACTAGAGTCCATTGCTCTCTGTTTTGGTTTTCAGGATGATCTTCTGCCTTTTTCTTACAGTGTTTGGCGAAGTGCCCATAGCCATGGCAGTGTCTGCACTTGAATGGGAGTTGTTCATAATCCAGCTCTTGGACATGCGTCCACCCTGCGACTGTTAGGTTGATGGCTTCTGGTAAACCCTCCTCCAAATCTACTTCGACGCAGATGCGAGCACAGGAGTATTGATCTTTCCTTGGGGCTTGATCAATATATTTGCCTAGGGTGTTGCCTATGATCTGCAAAGACTTAGGGTTCCAGCAGTGGAGGGGGAGGTGGGGTAGCCGCACCCACACCGAAACGGCCGATGGAATGTCCTGGGTTGGATAAAAATCAGGCGTCCATTTGTTAAGGTAAAGTCCTTGCGGCCCCATGAAGTAAGGACCGTTCCTGAAGATCAAGCTTCTGTCATCTGCACTGTCGAAGACAAAGACGAAGAAGCCTTTGCCGACAAAGTAACTTTTAACTCCTTCTTTCGTGAGCGGTTTCCAGTTCCTTTGAGTCCAATCCTCCACTGACTTGGGGGAGGGCCAGAGACCCGTGAACTGACCTATTAAGCCACGATCTGCCAGATTCAGAGCTGCTTTGCAGGTTTCTTCCTCGGGGAGAGCTACAGTGGGAATGGAATCCATCTTCTTAACGAATTTTTGCTGACTCACAGAGGGAGGGCGCTTGGGGCCTTGGGCGATCATTTCTTTGAAGGCTAAAACCTCCGGGGGAGGAGGCAGAGCCGTACCCCCGGAGGGCTCCATGGCAGGGAGCGGCAGAGACAAAAGAGCAGAGAGGGCACGGCAGCCCTAGGGCAGAGGCGCAGCCAGGCCCGATCGCATGCAGAGCACATCGCGGCCAGAGCAGACGGGTAGAGAATGCATTTTGACCTAGATAAGAACTTAATGTTTTTTTGTTTGAGTCAAAATAAGGATGTTGTTAACACAAGAAAACCATACAAGAAAAATATATTAGAAAATGTCAAGTAAAAGGTACAAATAAAGATTTACAGGGAATCAATACATTACAGGCGCTGAAAATTCGAAGTTTTCCTAAGGTCAAGCTGGTAAATTTATTGAACTGCGCAGAGGAAGAACGGACCTCAGGCGATCATTGCGGCTTTTTCTTCGATAGCCACGAAGATCATCACGACTATCCCTCAAAGGGTCGTGTGGTCTTGAGGATGCAAAAAGTCACCATCTGGGGCCACTTGGCACACTTGGAGAAAAAGATTCACACTCAAGCTAGCCAAGTACAGCTGCCTTGGAGCGACTTTGAGGATTTAGTGCATCACACAAAGGAATGATACCCCTACTCTTGTCTCAACATCCATCTTGTACCAAGAGATGGAGGGAAAATTTAAAATTTGTCTATAAAAGCTAGTCATGGAAGAGAAACATGAGAACGCATTGTTATGCTAGCCAAATTGCTTAGAAGCAAACCAGCTTGTGTTTTCCAGCAACAAGAGGATTGGAAGGATTCAGTTGTTGGCCATCCAACGCCTCAATTCAAAAGAGAAGATTTCACCACGTGTCCATCGATCTACCATACTTCGAGAGGGAAGAGAGGCTTGTTAAAATCTTGAGGGGAAGATATCCCCTTGTCTTGGATATTGGAGCTTTGTAGCTCTAAGGATCCACTACAAGAGATTTATCATTCTATCTTCTACTACTACCAGAACCTAATAAAGGGAGAGAGCTCTCCATTGTTGAGTTATTAGGGTGTTTACTTGATTGAGCATGTTCTTGTACATGCTATTTTCTTTTTATGTCTTTGTTTATGTAGCATGTTGTGTTTCCATTTAACTTAGCTTATTACATGTTGAACTTGTTCCACTAATGTTTGACAAACCAATTGACCCGTGACTTGCTTGTAGGAAAGAAACCTCCCTATTAAGCACAGTGTATTTCGTCCGCCCACGCGTCAAATACACTACAACAGGAATGGCAACTCCACTAGATTGTTTCTTTTTAGCTAATGGTTGTTGATGCAGGTCCTCTCTCTTGCTCAGAATTGCTGCAAAATCACTCTTGCTTCTTCTCAGCACTTTTCAATCACCATCAGTGAGAAATTTGGCTCAGAGAATTCAGAGTTTTTTGGTCTCTGCAATTCGCGCGCATTCAGTCCAGATAGACGTGCAATCTTCGTGCATGTGTGAAGATAATTCGTGCGGTAGGCAGCGAGCTCAATTTTCACTGTTTTTTCTCAATTTTTTGCAGTTGTAAGGTGTTGGTAACCCATAAGAAATTTTCCATCACTGTGCTCTGGTATTTCATGACTGGCTAGGACACTTTTTGCTAGAGTTTAACCTAGAAAATAGCTTGTTTTAATTTTAGTTTTTATCATTGCAAATCACACATATTTTAAGTAGGGGAAAGTAAGTGGCCTTTAATCCACATATGCTATATGAACAAATGATTTGCTCATAAAAGATACCAAACACATAGAGTAATTAGCAGAAAATTAAGTGGCCCATACATCCAAACATCTTTAGCTAATTCTTGTTTTTTAATTTTTGCATTAGAATAGCGATCAAGTGATGATTTGAACATGGGAAAATTTTTTATTGCTATGCAATCTCCTTCATCAATATTAAAAATTTGTTTAATGATCGACTCAATTTAACCATTTGTGAAGGGGTTAAAGGGTCAAGTTTCATGTGTCTTTGATGATCAAATTATGAGTTAATTAACTTTTTAAAACTCATTAAAAACAAATTAAATGCAGTAAAATAACTCACAGTAATCACATAAGACAATGGATGATAATGGAGTTCACCCCTCCTGGGCTACATCTCCATGGACCTGCTTTAACTAGTTATGCCCTCTTGGGATTATGATTCAAATGTTTGATTACAAGCACCAATATTGCTCCAATGGATTTATATACTATACCATTGGCTTAAGAACACTCAAATACCCAAAAATGATTATTTAGTCTCTGAATTTGGTTCACAACTCCTCTAGGCTTGACCTCCCATCTTGGTGGCCATAGGCTTGTTTAACCTCCAAAGTGACAAAAGCACCTTCATGTGTGCTCCAACGCCTCTAAAAATTGTACCACTATGTTCAGAGCATAAAATACATCAAAAATTAACTATTCATTCACTCCATTTGGCCTTCAACTGATCTAGGAATCGCTTTCCCTCCTTGTGGTCCTTGGCTTCAAAATTCTTCAAGTGACCAAAAACACCTGTATATTTTCTCCATTTCCTCTGCAAGTTGTTCTAATAGATTCATAGCATTCCAATCTGCTAGGAATGACTATTCCTGAGCAAAAATTGGTTGAAAATTGCTTAAGATAGGCCTCATTAAAGTTTCCCCTAGATTCTGCCTCTAAATTTGGAAAACTGCCAGTTAGCTCCACCAAATATGGAAGTGGCACTAAATTTGGGGAATCCACTGAAACTACCGCCAACTTAATCTCAGGATTAATTAATCCTTAAATGCACTTAGTTGTACGTTAACTGCACTAACTTGCATTTTGTGTTGGGCGCTTAAGTCAAGGTTATATGAGAGGGTCACGTGGAGGAGGGTTGGCCCCCTCTAGTCCTCCGCCATCGGATCCGAATCACTTTAAATACATGTTCTGTGCATTGTTTTTCAATGAATAGGGTCGTGGCCCATTGGTAGAAGGCGGAGATGGTATGGGGGAGGACACGGGGTCGAACCTCGACCTTTCCCCTCATTACTTTGTTTTTGACCAACACAATTTAATATGCCATACCCAAACCACATACTAACCTTTGACACGCGACTTTAGTTTTAATTAAAATATATGTGCCTCCATTGTAATCCAAAACTTTGGATAACACAAATGTAGCACCGGTATATTAATATGCCCATATAATAATATGTTCCACATGTTAGTATGAATCTTAATTCGAGGTGTATGAAAAAAGACCACTTTAGTTGCGCATAACAAACAGCCCTAACATCATAAATGACTGCTAATATCTTCAGATCTGCAGTTAGATGATCAAGACAAATGCTGCAAAAATCTAGATCTATGCATTAGAAGACATTAAATAGTAGAAAAATAAGATTTACTCCATAGATCCAATAAACAAGACAAGAATATATCCAATGAAATTTTTATTAATGGCACCTGAGAGGAAAACACAAGAGGGTGTTCCTTGTTCTCCTCAATGGGATGGGTTCTTGTAAGTCCTCAGCACTTTAGATTTATAATTCCTGTCTCTTGATGGTGTAGAAAACCCAGACAAAAATGGAAAAATATGGCTATGATAGTGGATCAATAGCCAGACCAAGAGTTGAGATCCAGAGTGATCTTTAGGCAACGAAAGGTGACAAATGAATGGGAAAACCCTTCTATTTATAACAAAATATTGAGTTAGTCTAGATATTGGTGCATAATTAAAATATTATTAACCAAATCAAGATCCAACTTTTATGGAATATTTTATTATATTTGTTGGAGGGAAAAGGAATTTGACTTGAGTCAAATCCTCTTATTTGTAAATAATAAATAAATAAATGATTTATTTATCATTTTAAGGATGTGATTAAGTAATAATAAATAAATAAATGATTTATTTATCATTTTAAGGATATGGTTGAGTAATAATCAAATAAATAATGATTTATTTAATTATTTAAGGGAGATGTAGTCACATTTAACAAAGAATATTATTTAAATAATGTTTAAATATTTATTCTTGGAAATTTAATAAGATAAATAATGATTTATCTAATTAATTTCCTTGTTTTGGGTTAAATATAACCAGGAATATTAATTAAATTGTTGTTTAACTAATTATTCCTTGAGGAAAAATCAAATAAATATGGATTTATTTAATGTTTCCCCATGGGGTTTCTTGTTTAGACCATAAACAACTTAATAAAGGTGGTTTACTAAGTTATTTTTCATAGTGAATGCGATTTTACTTGGGGTAAAATTAGTCTTACTTGGTGTACTTGGGTCCATCTAATAACAATGGATTAGATGACCAAAAAATGGTGTAACGGATTGCCCCCGAGCGTGTGAGAATTAGGAGCTAATCGTATGACCGAAGTACGTTGTAAGAACTCAATCACCAGACAGTTACCACGAGGAAGTCAAAGAGAGAGGATTGTAAGGTAGACCAAAGTGCTGAAAGAACTAATTTCGAGGGAGGTGATTTACAAAGGAGCAAGTCTTTTATGAGTGAGTACTCTCATAATGGGAAGGCATACCTATGCCCGCTGAGGCAATAGTACAAACAATAAAGCATCCGGAAAACCACAAGACGGCATAATGCTGGCATAAACATGAGCCATATAAACAACACGATAATGAATCCCACATACATATTATGCCTGGGATAACAACCAGGACTTGTACAATAATATCTGAGTACATGAGATATAAATACAACCCAGATGCCCCTGAAAACAGGAAAGGGCTCTGAAAATCTGACTGATACATGCAAAAAAAAAGGTGCTGCAAGCGGCTGAGGCCGATATCATCAAATGTATGGAGCTACATCGAAGGTTGTAATGAAGAGGTCATCTGAGTGTGTGGGGGGCTACCTGTAGGGCCACCCCCTCATGAGGGCTGAGACATCTCACACACACCCAGGAATCACCAATGTCAGCTGCTGCATCACTAGACCATCGAGTATACATATCTCGATCATGTTGAAAATGAGCTGGAGCTGAGAAACAATCAAGTAAAAGGGCCATGAGGAGTCCCTTTTCCTGATCTGAGGCACCAGACAAGAGTGGAAGTTGGAACCAAGGTACACTGCCCTCTAGACCTGTCTTCTGGAATGAATGAGTTGATGTCGATAGAAGGAGTTCTGCCATAGGTGAGGCAATAAGGGATCCTCAACTAAGGCACGAGATAAAATAGTAGAGTGACTGACAGACTGACACCAATGATGATGATGAAATGGGGGGAAATGATTAGCGAATGGACGACTTCCCTTGTTAGAGCATAAATAGCATGGATGACCTGGCAGTGACTCACACAATATCATGAGGGATAGGGGAAAGTGGGACTGAAGGCCAGAATGAGTGACACGAGAGAGGGACCAAGCAATGAAGGATGGAGGACTATAGTGGGGTGCGAAGGGACTGGGGATAGACTCCATGAAAGCAACGATGACTCAACTCGGATGCTCTAAACAAGGGTGACTCGATGGTGCTGCCACACAGGATAAGGGTCCAATGGGGTTCATAAAAGCATGAGTACAAGATGGTAACTCACGACGAAAGTCAACACGAGCATGGACAAGTATGGATGCAACATGGTGCCCCCAGTACGAATGTTGCAAGTGAATAAATTCGATTTTGAGGAAGGGTGAAGTGGCGCTTCTTGGGAAAATGTGTCTTGGTGAAGTATCAAATCACTAAAAACTAATAGATACCCATTTGAGGGCTCGGTGAGAGCTTTCCAACAGTGCAGATGGTTTGGTAAACGGAGCTACAGTTGGATCACAACAGGTGAAATAAAAAACATGGGTTTCTCTTTTAATAAGGCATTTTCCCTCCAAATTCATTCATTTGCATGTGGAGATGTGGTGAATGTAGAGAGGAGAGAAGGCCCTAAATCTTGCGGTGATCGTAGCGGACAAACCGACCGTTGGAATCGAGATCCGTCAGTTGCAGGTAAGAGGCCTAACCCTACTCTTTCTTTTCAGTGGATTAAAAGTTTAGATTAGGTCCCTAGGGCTCAGGAACAGCCCCCCACTCCTCCTCACAGTCGGGTCACACTTTTTGGGGCAAAAAGTGCAACATGGGTAGCAATTTTTGGGCAAAAAAGTGCGACCTGTCCCAGGTTTGGGCCTGAAAAGTGTGACCTAGCAGGGAGGGGTGTTTCTGTGCTGTTTTTTGGCTAAGCACTAGGCTTTTGTGATGAGAAGCAGTCTTTCCTATCTATATACTGACAAATATGATGTTTTTGTGCAGATATGGCAGAGTTACGGATTAACTGGAGAGAGAGAGACTTATGCGCATTACGGTCAGAGATCCGGGAGGATCAGGGTGTCCATAGTGCTTTGGCCAGGTTTGGGGTTCTGAAGTTTGTGGAGAACCCTTTGATGAGAGCTAGGGAGCCCTTATTGGGCCGGATTGTCAGCTATTGGGACTTGGACCATCAGGTCTTTATAGTGCAGGGGCACCGGATCGAGTTGACGATCTAGGATATATATTTCCTAACTAGTCTCCCACCACTTGGGATGGTAGGGAATACTCATCCAGTATTACCACATGGGAGGAATATCATAGAGTTTGTAGAGTGCCATTGTCGGCTAGGTCTCCAAGTCAAGGGGACTTGGATACCCATCGAGGATTTGGAGAGGTTAGAGACCCGCGCTGCAGATCCTGGGCAACCAAGCACTCCATCACATCATGGGGGGGAAATGATGCTTGTGGAGAGTGTTTTGAGTGGGACCTACTATGGGTGGGCCTAGATGATGATGTCGTCATTGAAATGACAGTTGTCACTATGTAAGCGGCAAGTGAACCATGACTGTGCATATAGTACAGTTTTGTGCTCTTTCTTCTTTGAGAAGATCCCGACACTTCGACCTCGCATAAATCTCCCAGATGGAGGCCCAAGAGAGCCTAGGATGCACTGGTGAGGGTGACTATTGTGCAGAGGAGGAGGTGGAGTAGTTGGACGAGTGGTCCGTCCTAATTTATTTGTTCATTGGGATCAGATGTCGTTGTATATGGACGACTATCCCTATAATGGGATGAGTTATTGTGGGGACCTGGATCTACTACTACCACCTCGTTGTATATGGGGACCCAATGGTAAGTGACAAATTGCTAACCTTTTATGTGCATGTAAAGTTTCTAGAATATTATATGTGGTACTGATTCTTTTACTTTTGGTATGCAGATACAGCACCGGTAAAATCGGCCGGGTACATGGGACGACCTGCAGTATCAGGGGCCGCATGATCTAGTGGATCAAGGGCGCAACACAATGAGGATGCAGCCGCCATTCTGGAGGATATCCATCATAGATGTGAGAGGCTTATGACCAGTGTTTCGGAACGTAGTTGGCAAGAATTAGATGACCAGTACATAGAGCCATGTATTGGTTTACCCTCGAAATGGCGAGGGGTCATGCGGTGCATGGCGATGGCCGGACAGGACATGCGTGATCTATGAGCTGCGGAGGCAGAGCCATTGGCTCGGGATCCTCCAGATAGTGATTAGTGTGTAGGGGCAGGTGGTGCCCCTAGTTTTGAGTTTTTGTAACATGCTATGGGCATGTCATACGTATCAGAGTTAATGAACTCTAAAACATTTTATACAACACATGCTATGGATATGCATCATTTTGATATTTTTATGTTATTGTCTTGTGTTAAATGTGTGTGTTAAATGCCAATCCAGAATGTGGTTTACTATGCTATCTACATAGTGATTTTGTGCTCTAGGTACATGACTGAAAGTAATGATTTCAAATTCACGCATCAAAAGCTTCACTTGTAAATTTCTTCTGAAAAGGATAGGATTATGCACACGATATACACCATTCAATTGCATGACAAGAAGCAAGGAATCTAAACGAACATGAAGGTGTAGGATGCGATGTGAAAGGGAATCGGCTAATAAACCTCGTAATGCATCATATTCAGCCTGATTATTAGTAGCAGTGCCAATGCATACACCGTTCGAAAGAACAAGCGCATGCAAAGGGGTAAAAATGGCCCAACCTACCGAGGATAAATTCCGGGAGTAGCGACTTGCACCATCGGCAAAACCGATATAATGTGTTGATGGGGGGTTGCTCTGAAAGGTGCCACAAGACAATAAATGGGAGGATAAAGAACAATGCTGGCAACTTGAACGCACAGTAGAAACCGAATGCACTCTGCGGAAGGGAGTGATCTGGCTAGGATGTCTACTTCCCACATGCCACCGGTGAGGGAGAGTGTGGGAGATACTAGAGGCATAGCTTGAGCTCAAGCTACATAAGTCACCAAGGGTATGGATGATGGCATCCCGTTTATGGGTGGGAAATATGAAGTCAGGGGTGGGCATGGCTTCCATGATGTCGTCGTCACAACAGGAGGTGGAAGGACAGGAGGAAGGGAGACCACATGACGCGGCAAGGCTACCTGACTTATCATCATGAGAAGAAAGGCTTACATGCGCATCGTCACGGGGAATGACGTAAGAAAAAACAGATAAAGGATCCACTGATGTTGAGCCCGAGGTGATCACTGAAGGGAGGTCAAACGAAACAATAGGAGAAGATTCAGAGGGAGCTTCTAAAGAGGGTATCAAGGATGATGAAAGGTAGAGGATGGGGGCCGCATGCTCCGTCATTTTGACATCAGGGGGGGGAATGTCAATAGGAGCGGGTAAATCCTCAGTCTGGCCTGCAGCATACTATGCAAGTATGGGAGAAGCAGATTGGTTATGTTTAATCTCGTACTCCCAAACTACCTCTAAAGAGGCACGGTAGTGCGTAAGGCAGGGACAATGATGAGAGTAATGGCCATGGAGACCACACAAAGCATAAGGGTGTTTGGTGTGAATAGTATTGGTGTTCTTGGTTGCGGTCGATGATGAAGCAAATTTTTTAAGGACCGTAGACTCAGGGAACACGACATTAACCATGGGCTTGATGCGGGGAAACTCGGGACAAGTATGGGTGACATGACCGACGACATCACACAAAGTGCAGGGCTTTGGAGGCAGAGGAGGTGTAGGGTCAGTCAGGGCAGATTTTTCCTTTGAGGCCCTTTTGCAAGCTCTGCCCTTCTTACCCGAAGCGGTCGCAACATGAGGCAGTTCCTGTTGAGGTGGCTGAGGCACTGTGAAAACAGGGGAATTCAAGGGGACCGGTTGAACCGGGGTCAAAGCAAGATAAGGTTTAGGTTGACCTGGCGGGGTGGCGGTTGGAGGATCAAGGTACCAAACCGGAAGCCCAATGGTCAAGTTAGGAAGAGAGAGGGTGGCCATGACAGGTGTCGTATAGATGCCTAGTGGAGGGACTAGGAACGGTATCTGATCGGAGGGGTAATGGGCAGGTGGGACGGCTCCTAAATGGTTAAGGCCTGGAGGAACCGACCCAAGAGGATAAAGAGGCTCATGAGTACCAGCTGAAGGGACAGGAGGAGGAGGTCCAAAAGGCTGCATCAAAGGGCTAGGAGATGGTTGCGGAGGGCGAGGGGGTTGCTGACTAGCCGAGGCAGGCCTCTTGAGAGAAGCCCGAGACGATTGCATCATGCAAACATTCGATGAGCTGGGATCAGAGATGGGAGGAGGGAGACCAGGAAATGTACCAAGCAAGGAGGAGTCCTTGTAGACGCCGGGTGAGACACTGGTCAAGGGTCGACGGTTTGCTAATTGGCCACCGAAGAAATAGTGGACTCAGGGGAGGTCTGAGACTTCGGTTCGTAATACATCAACTGGTCAATGGTGACTATCTTTCCGTTATGGGGGGAGTACATCTTGCGGTGGACCACGGAAGGCACAACAGACATCGCATAAGTGTATCTACGACCTAATATAATTTTGTAATCTAAGGGGGCTTCTATGAATTCTACGTCAACGCAAACCATCTTGCCCATAAGAGTAGTAGGACAATTGCGGAATTAGCCAATGGGCTTGGAGGCATGGCCATCCCACGCTCGAAGAGTGATCGTGGAAGGAGCCAACTCAGGAGATCCAATTTTTTTCCAAACAAAAGTGGACATCACGCAGGTGGATGCCCCCTCATCAATAATGCACCGAGAAACGTTGGCGTTCTGGATCTTGACTGGGATTTGGAAAGCGACGAAAGCAGGGAGCGGAGGATGTTCTGACCGGTCAACATCAAATACAATCAATCGATCGTCGAAAGGGTCTACAGCGCCCACGGTAGACAGAAGAGCTTTTCGTTGTGAAGGGCATGACTGGAGGATTTATAGCGTTGAAATGGCAGCAGGGGATTGTGCCAAATCGTCGACTATGCTATACGAATGGGCGGCTTTGCCAGAAGCAGCATTTCGACGCAGTGGTCCCTTAGGGATCTTGGTATGAACCTCTGCCCTAGACTAAGGGATTTGTAAGGGACCCTTGGGTGTCGAAATGGGCTCTGTAGAGACCGAAGAAGGTGACTCAGAGACAGACGTAGCGGGAGGCTTGTTGTACTGACGGGACCGAGTCTGGAGGTTGATGTCTACGGTTGAAGGTTGATCGGATTTCATCATGAGAATCTGGTCATCGGGGGTACCAGATGGAAGAGGTTGGGTAACAGTGTGGTAAACAGGAGGTTGGGCAAAGAGAGGAAGCATGATGTATCCTGAATACGTGCTACTAGGAGGGGAAGATATGCAGAAGGTGCTGGCCCCCCCGAGGAAAATCAGAGCCCATGGGAGGTTGAGCAATGACAACACACACACTGCACAAAGGAAAAAGAGACCGACAAGGGCAGGGAGGTGCAAGATCAACCGATACAATGTCGAAACAAGGGCAAAGAGGTGCAAGATCAATTGATTTCAATGTTTTAGAGTCTTTTCTTGGCGGTGTTAACCAAGCCCTTTTTCGCTTAGGGTGTATGTGTGAAGTGTGTAAATTTTAATTTTTAAACCCAGACATTTGTAGAGAAAAAGAAAAGAGTGTGTTGTATAGCTGTAAATAACCTGCAAATGACAGTATATAAGCCTGCAAAACATAAAATAAACAGCTAATAATGCAATAATCTAAACCCAATGAGGTGGGCCTCTCAACAACTAGTATATAGGTGAGTGAAAAAACTAATCAAAACACACTAAAATAACCAATAGATCTAAGGTCAGAAGGGACAGGGATCTAAAGGACAACATCTGCTGGAAAGTGGTGCAGAAACAACAACAAATCAAAATAAGAATTGTTGTAAAAAGAGGTGGCGAAAGGCTATCTCCAGGAGGGAAGCGAAGTGCACCCTAAGGGAAAACCCAAACAAAGCTAAATGAGGAGATTTGGATGGATAACAAGCCAATATGAAGCAGATCTGAAGGTGAGGTATCAGATCTGAAAAAATGGCTGAAGACTCTGAAATTTCAGACAACCTACAGCAACAAAACCTCTTCCACAAAAGGTGGAGGGTACTGAAGCCCTAGGGGGCAAGGTTCCCACTTAGTTGAGCGAAACAGAACAAGTACAAGTCCAAAAAGGACGGAGATGGAGGTCAAAAACCTTGAACAGAGGCTCAGACAAACCCAGAAAATTTTCAGAAAAATCTTTGCAAAAAGTCCAAGTTGCAGTTTCTAACCTGTTTTCAGCAGAGGTTGCACTTTTTGGGCAGTAAAGTGCGCCCTAGAGGTCCAGGTTGTAGGTTTTGGGCTGAAAAGTGCGACCTGCACTTCCAGCACTCTCGATAGTAGATTTTAGAAAAATTTGTCATCTCAGCTGCGACTGATGTCTGTTACCAGCGCAATAGGTCCGAAAACACACGGAAGTCAGAATTTTTATCATTTTAGGGTTTTATGGGTTAAAAACAACATCAAGAAAAGCAAAAACAAGGGGCTGAAGAGAAATCATAGGGTTTGAAGCAGTTGGATATGTAAGGATCAGAAAAACGACAGCGGTCATGATTGTAAACCCGTGTGGAGTTGCCAATTGTTAGTATGAATCTTGATTCGAGGTGTACGAAAAAATATCACTTTAGCTACGCATAACAAACAACACTAACAGCAGAAATCACTGCTAATATCTTCAGATCTGCAGTTAGATGATCAAGAAAAATGCTGCAAAAATCTAGATCTATGCATTAGAAGACATTAAACAGTAGAAAATTAATATTTACTCCATAGATCCAATAGACAAGACAAGAATATATCCAATGAAATTTTTATTAATGGCACCTGGGAGGAAAACACAAGAGGGTGTTCCCTGTTCTCCTCAATGGGATGGGTTCTTGTAAGTCCTCAGTACTTCAGATTTAGAATTCCTCTCTCTTGATGGTGTAGAAAACCCAGACAAAAATGGAAAAATATGGCGATGATAGTGGATCAATAGTCAGACCAAGAGTTGAGATCTAGAGTGATCTTTAGGCAACAAAAGGTGACAAATGAATGGGAAAACCCTTCTATTTATAACAAAATATTGAGTTAGTCTGGATATTGGTGCATAATTAAAATATTATTAACCAAATCAAGATCCAACTTTTATGGAATATTTTATTATATTTGTTGGAGGGAAAAGGAATTTGACTTGAGTCAAATCCCCTTATTTGTAAATAATAAATAAATAAATGATTTATTTATCATTTTAAGGATATGATTAAGTAATAATAAATAAATAAATGATTTATTTATCATTTTAAGGATATGGTTGAGTAATAATCAAATAAATAATTATTTATTTAATTATTTAAGGGAGATGTAGTCATATTTAACAAAGAATATTATTTAAATAATGTTTAAATAGTTATTCTTAGAAAATAATAAGATAAATAATGATTTATCTAATTAATTTCCTTGTTTTGGGTTAAATATAACCATGAATATTAATTAAATTGTTGTTTAACTAATTATTCCTTGAGGAGAATCAAACAAATGTAGATTTATTTAATATTTCCTCACGGGGTTTCCTGTTTAGACCATAAACAACTTAATAAAGGTGCTTTAATAGGTTATTTTTCATAGTGAATGTAATTTTACGTAGGGTAAAATTGGTCTGCATTTCAGGTACTTTGGGTCCATCTAATTTTACAATGACTAGATGACCAAAAATGCAGAACAAATTCTCGTCTATATTCCCAATGTAGCCGCCAGCTTGTTAGTATGAATCTTGATTCAAAGTGTACGAAAAAAGACCACTTTAGCTGCGCATAACAAACAGCTCTAACAACAGAAATGACTGCTAATATCTTCAGATCTGCAATTAGATGATCAAGAAAAATGTTGCAAAAATCTATATCTATGCATTAGAAGACATTAAACAGTAGAAAAATAAGATTTACTCCATAGATCTAATAGACAAGACAAGAATATATCCAATGAAATTTTTATTAATGGCACATGGGGGGAAAACACAAGAGGGTGTTCCTTGTTCTCTTCAATGGGATGGGTTCTTGTAAGTCCTCAGCACTTCAGATTTATAATTTCTCTCTCTTGATGGTGTATAAAACCCAGGAAAAAATGGAAAAATATGGCTATGATAGTGGATCAATAGCCAGACCAAGAGTTGAGATCCACAGTGATCTTCAGGCAACAAAAGGTGACAAATGAATGGGAAAACCCTTCTATTTATAACAAAATATTGAATTAGTCTAGATATTGGTTCATAGTTAAAATATTATTAACCAAATCAAGATCCAAATTTTATGGAATATTTTATTATATTTGTTGGAGGGAAAAGGAATTTTACTTGAGTCAAATCCCATTATTTGTAAATAATAAATAAATGAATGATTTATTTATCATTTTAAGTATGTGATTAGGTAATAATAAATAAATAAATTATTTATTTATCATTTTAAGGATATGGTTGAGTAATAATCAAATAAATAATGATTTATTTAATTATTTAAGGGAGATGTAGTCATATTTAACAAAGAATATTATTTAAGTAATATTTAAATAGTTATTCTTAGAAAATAATAAGATAAATAATGATTTATCTAATTACTTTCTTTGTTTTAATAAATATAACTGTGAAATTGGAATAATAATTAAATTGATGTTTAACTAATTATTCCTTGAGGAAATATAAACAAATATAGATTTGTTTATTATTTCCTTTTGGGGTTTCCTGTTTAGACCATAAACAACTTAATAAAGGTGGTTTACTAAGTTATTTCATAGTGAATGCGATTTTACTTGGGGTAAAATTGGTCTTACTTGGTGTACTTGGGTCCATCTAATAACAATGGATTAGATGACCAAAAAATGGTGTAACACCACCATTTATAACCTTTGTAATATGGTTTAATAAAAAACATGCCAATGCTAATCAAACCATAACTTTGGGAAATGAATATATGTGGAATTAATATGTAATAAAGTTTGAATTTAATATATATATATATATATATATATATATATATATATATATATATATATATATATATATGTATATATATATATATATATATATGATTATAACCATATAAAATATCATAAATAAATAAATAAATATATATAAATATATATATATATATATATATATATATATATATATATATATATATGATTATAAAACCATATAAAATATCATAAATAAATTAATATATAATATTTATATATTAATCCAATCTTTAATATTTAAAAAATAATAATTTTCAGCATATAATTCATCACGAACTCAAATTCAACCTTAGAGGACATTGGGAAAATCTCACCTTCACAAACCAAACTGGCGAATCCAGCAGTGACACGTGTCACAGTCCCATTGGAAAAAAACTGAAGAAGAATCCATGAATGCTAATTGGGCTACCATGTCATCATCCTGTACCTATTCTGCAATATTTTTTTTTTAAATTACCTGTTATGAACGGCGATCAACAGACCATAACTTCCTCATACATACTTGGTTTTCAACGAAATGATTTGCGTTGGATTCCTGGCGATGGGCTAGTCGTTTTCGTTCTGGTTTGGTTCAATTATGAGCACTTTCCTTTTTGAGCTAATTTTTGCGCTTGATCCAGATTATGATCAGGTGCATAGTGTAAAAGCTCAAAAATGAAAGTTCTCAAAATTGATGAGAAACTGAACGACCGCGACTGACCCATCGCCAAGAATTGGGCACACTTTGTTTCGTTGAAAACCGACTCTGGATGAAGAAGTTATAGCTTGTTGACCACCGTTCAGAATAGATAAAAAAATTTTAAGTTACAGAAAAGTGATAGGTAGATGACATGCCATCCCAGTTAGCACACCAGGTATATTCAGGGAATATTCTTTATTTTTTTCCTAGTGGCACTGTGACAAGTGTCACAACAAGGTTCGCCAGTTTGGTTGAAAGTGAATTTTTTTAAGGATCTGCTCCTAAGGTTAAATTCGATTTTTTTTTATATGAGGGATAACCCAACCAGAGGCTGACACATGGTGCAGCCAGGGACCACCATGTGCCCCCTCTGGTGGACCCTCTCCAACTCCAAGGTTCAAATTTAATTTTTTTATATGGTGCAAACTATATAATATTATGGGCGCGCATTTTATTTTAACCAAGGTCAAAGGTTGGCATATTATTTCATATTATAGGTCTGAACCTTCTATCATTGGTGGTGGTTATATATGGTGGCACATTTATTTAAGCCATAGTCCAAGTTATATATGCGATGGTGTGCATTAAGCCATAGTTCGAGTTATATATACGATGCCGCGCATTTTATTAATCAGAGGTTTGAATTAATAAAAAAGCTCAGAATATTTATTATAACCAAAGTTTCAACCTTTGGTTTGGGCGAAGTATTTTCGAGCAAAATTATTGTGCGGCAGTCAGGGTCAAACCCATGACCTACCCCGCACCATCCGACCGCCTTACCACTACACTACTGCTTTGGGTCTTAACTATATAGGATTCCAACTTCTATTTATGTTCAATCAGATTTGACAGTGGAGGTTTGGAGGGGGCCAACCCCCTCCCATATGACCAGACCACATACGACCAACGACGCAGACTTATTTTAATGATGGAGTTAACAGATAAGTGTGGGTTAATTAATGTAAATATAATGTTTAAGTTAATTAAACCCGATTATGTTAAACTGCACTTATGCACAAATAATACATACTTATCTGATTATCACCACAATTAACAACTAATTAAACTCGAATTTAAATGGCGGCGGATTTAGTGAACTCCGCCAATTTCGGCGGAATCCCCAGTTTGTCGGAACTAACTGGAGCCTCCTCCAGCTTTGGAGGCATTTCACTAGGAAAATTTGTTTTGACCATAATTGGAGCAATTTTCGACCAATTTTGGCTCAGGAAGAGTCATTCCTAACATATTGGCATGCTCTAAACACATTGGTACAGGTTGCAGAGGAGGAGGAGAAATTATACAAATGTTTTTGTCACTTTGAATAAAAATGAAGCCCAAGGCCACCAGGAAGGAAGGCCATGCCTAGATCAGCTGAAGGCCAAATTGAAAGAAAGAATAGTCATTTCTAATAGATTTTGACATTCTGGACTCATTGGAGTATGTTTCAAGAACATTTGATACATGTAAACAACAATTTTTTCACTATTGAGCTAGTACAAAGGCCTAAGTCATTAAAGCTAGACAAAGGAGATGTAGCCTAGGACGGGTGAACTCCTTCACCAAAAATCTGTGTTGATGGATCAATTGTGATGGTTTGTTGTTCTTTATGTTGTTGTTGTTCAGAATTTGATTTTCATACTTTATGCTCTTTAATTCACTCATAAAACTCTGTTAATTTACATGTTTGACACACATAAAAACCAAGGAAACCTATGTATATCAAGCATAAGATTAGCAAATAAATTTAAAATCTGAAGATGAAATTAGCACAAAAAAAACTAACATTCATACTCAGATCAAGTTGGTATTAGAGCTTGGTTGAAAGGCAAGGCTATTTTCTTGATAGTTGCTTGAGTTTTGTGCAAGTTTAATGGTTGCAAATTTGTGATGCTAACAAGGTTAAAGTTGCAGAAACGTGAAGGGAAATTGTTGGTTACAAGTCCTATTGGGTGCAGGAATTGCATTTAAGAAAACTCCTTCAACACTTAATTGTCAACCCAGGGGTTTCGTAAACTTAGAGACGAAGCACAGGTAATGCCATAAGTGGCATGACATTTTCCTATTCCTATTTCTACTTCTCAATTGAAATATTGCAGAATCAAACAAAAAACAATCTTAAAGGCAATTGACACCAAAGAAATTCTAGTGCTGGAATGTAAAAGAATGCATTTGTGAAGAAATAAAATAAATGAACTTTCATGCTGTTGTAAATAATCTTAACTACTAAAGTAGAATTCTATGTTTGTCCTCAGTATAGGTTGTGGCAGTTTAACATGTGGGCCCTTGAAAATATTTGCCTTATAAATGATTTTCCTTCTCACACTAAGCGGTCGTTCCTGTACTCCTGTAAACTGCTTGCACTAGTACAGGTACAAAACTTTATGTGAGAAGTATATTTTACACTTGTACTGAAGACTTATGTCTTCATGTAGGGACTCTAATCCTCAAGGCTAAGATCACTCTGCTCATGTTACAAGACACTAGTTCTTCTACCGGAACAGAGCTTCCTACACCAAGTTTTCCAATTTACTTTCGAAAAACAAAAGGGCACGTTAACTATAAAAAGAATTGCAAATGAGAGCATAATTATGAAATAACTTACACACGAAAAAGAATGCTTCAATCAACGGAACCTTGCAATATAAATAAACTTTTAAGATGAAAACAATCTTCAAAAGTTAAAGTAGACATTCTTTAGTCAAAGGGATTTTGCATGTGACCAAATCTAACTCAAATAAAGGTTCACTGTAATATTCCATATTACTTTTAATCCTTCTCCTTAAATCATGAGGTGCAGACATAAATTAATATATTGCAACAATGCTCTTTTCCATTTTACGAAGTGATTCTTAATATTCAAGGGTTTAGCTTTTAATATTAGAAATGCTTCCTTCTAATAGTAAACGCTTACTTGTAGAAATAGATTAAATCATATGAAGGAAAAAAAATAAAACACTTGTTGTAAATAAACTAGCAAACCAGAGTGCAAAATCCTACATGCACTGGTGCAAGGATAATCTATTTGCATGATCCAAGCGAAAGCAAACCAGGAAAGAAATTGCAAAAAACAAATTAATTCAATTCGAATTCCACACAACGGATCCATTCACACTTTGACTATTTAACGAAATAAATTAGAATTCTTAAGCAAAAAGGAAATTAAGATTTAAGCCACACTTTGCAAATAAACAAATTTAACTCACACCTTCAAGATAACGAAAGCACGAGGGTAAACAAGTTGGGTTGGCTGGGCCCTAGCCAACCAAATCGTTTCCCATTTTAGGAAACAAAACTCTTCAACGCTTTAATAACGCATCAATGAAATATTTAAACTCAGAGTGAGAAAATCATGGCATGGCTCCTTGTATTAATTTCGATCAGCAAATACACATTATGATTTCAAGTCCAGCCCAGAATAAGGGCGACAACGAGATTACAAATAAACCAAAATTACAGTTGCACTTTCTATCACTAAACTAGTTCTATCTAAGAGCTATACTTTATACATCCCTTCAGCCTATGGCTGTAATAAAAAATTATATAGTCTCTCCAAATCGAGCCTTTCGGTTGAACGAAATAACAAACAAAATTACAAATCCAACAGCTATAATGAGATGTGAACTAATCGTTGTCCATAGACCTTATCCTCAACCACATCCTGGCTATCCTTCGCTTCAGTTCAACTTCAGATGACTGCAACTGAACTGGACATCGTGGACCAAGATGCCCGCATGAAGTGATCGAGCTGTTGCGGAGATCATGGAACAGATAGTTGTCGGCGGTGCAAGAATCTACTTGCACTAGATCAAGCTAATATAATGATTTATAATTTAGCTTATCAAATACTTTAGGAAAGTAAATATAAGTTACAAGAAATATTTAAAGGCACAAAACCTATTTAAAATGATTAATTAAGCACCAAATAAACCTTAAACATGAAATATGAAGTTTGTGTAGGAATAGACAGTAATCTTTGACTAGTGTAGGAATGAGGAGGTTTATGGAGATAAAACAAAGGTTAATGATTATGGTTTTATAATAGAAAAGGGGTAAAAATAGAGCATTCGACATACCAACATCCTCCCATCCCTAAGTTGTTGTGTGTCCTCACACAACCTTTACCTGCTGCAAAAAAAAAAATCTTCAAAATAAGGAGCCATCTTTCAATCCTACACTTGGATATTGATTCCTTCTTTCATTACCTTCGTCTTCTTACCTCGGGCTTCCTTAAGTTGTTTGGTCACCTTCTTAAGGTTTTTATAGCATTTAGAAGCCCAAAAATTCCATACCTTCACTTGAATTTTATGTTGTTCAACCTCTTTTGCCCACTCTTTCTTGCCTTTCTTCTACCAATTCTGCTCCTTCATGACCTGGTTTAATGCCTCAAAGTCGTGAACTTGTTGTTCCAGTTCTACTATCTAGTTATTTAGATAGAGGGTATAGGTCTTCGTGCATCTCATCTGGTGCAAGCACCTTTTCTGCAACGGATTCAAAGCATGTACCATCGTTTCCAAGATTGAAGTTATCTTGGCCATCCAGCGTCTGCATCATAATATCACCAAGGGTTTATGCGCCAAGAGCTTCCATGTCACCGAGGGTTTCAGTATCCTCCACGTACACTGTGCCAAGGGCTTCAATACCCTGCGCAACTAATTCATTAGGGGATTTAGTACCCTGTACATGCAACTCATCAGGGGTTTCAGTACCCTGTTCATCCAACTCATCAGGGGCTTCAGCACCATGTTCATCAAAATCGTCAAAGGTTTCAATGTGTTGCGCCTCGTCATCTACCTGGCCCTCTGTCGGGTCTCTGCTTGTACTCAGTGTAATTCTTTTCTTCTTCAACTTATGAAGGAAGGCCGACAAGGATATGTAATTCTCCCTCTTTGAATTTTCTTCATTAACCACAGTATGAGCTACTGCATCTACAAGAACCGAGAGGTTTTGATCTGTAGGTGAATCCTGGGGTGACTCATCAATCAAAATCGGGGAGCTCGACCGAGCGTGACTTGTCCCCAAAGAGACAGTCCTTTTCTTGGTCGAGGTCCTAGTCGCTTTTATTTTTTCTAAGGACAAAGTTTCTTCAATAGAATTATCCTCTTCTTGCACCCGTTTTTTCTTGCTCTTCGTCTTGACAGGGCTTGGGGTCTCTACTTTTCTTTTCTTTCTTTCACTCTTTCCAGCCGACTTCCTTGCACTTCTTCCTCGAAATTATTTCAAGAACACTTCCCAAGTCATTTCCTTAGCCTCAAGTTCTTTCTTAACCAGGATTTCAATGAGCCCATGATGGTACAGTTTGTATGCAACCTATCTCGCATCCCCTTTCTGCACTCCTTTCGCCATTTTCTCTAAACTTCGGAGCAGGTAATAAGGGAAATTGATGTGTTTCCCTTATTCAAAATGCAGCAATAACCGGATATGGTACAGGAACTTTAATGAATAAATTCCCTAAGAGTTCATAAACTTTTTAATATATACACGAGGTCTCACCATTTTCCAAGCATGGCACTATGCAGAATCTGTTTCTTCCAGTCGACTTTGAGCTTTCGGTCGACCACAAATCAGCACCATCTTTTCTTTTTTATCCTCTCCTTTTTAAACCATTGTTCCCCTACAGTTGAAAAGCATGTAGTTCACATTATAGATTATTCCGTGAACTCAAACTCTAATGAGCCTATCTTAGCTCAGCCTCCCTCAAATGCCTTTGCAAATTCCAGGGCCACGGCCATATCGAACCCATCGAATTTCTGCAAAAATGGGAGAAATCCTAATTCTTGCAATAGTGAAAGACTATTTCGATATTCTACAGTCTGTTATATCTCCTTCATGGATGATTTTTCATTTCTCACAGGTACCATATTTGTTTGAATCCAATTCAATTCTTTGTCATGGCCTTAGGAAAATTTCAAATTGAGGAATGCCAAAGAGTTGTCGATGATTTTATGACGGAGATTCGTCCATCCACCGTCTTTTTGGTCCCATCTATCCAATCATGTTCAATCATTAAAATTGTCCCTTCAGGCGAATGCACACACATATCAAGTAACATTCCCTTTTTAATGAAATTTTGGTCTCCCTGCCAGCATGGTGGTTTTCAGGTCAATCCTTCTGCAACTATGTCAGTCAACTGATTTTCACAATTATAGGAAATTTTTTTCATTTTTATTTGTTTTTGTCATTTTTTTCTTTCTTTCATTATATGAGGAAAAGAAAGAATCAGATATTCAACAGGTTGGTGTTGCCACCTACCATCTCCTTTTCATATTTTTGTTGGACTTGTTGCATAAAATCTCCTTTAATAAGGGGCTGAAAATACACCTTTAATCTATGCCCATTTACCAGGAATACAGAATTTCATCCATCAATATTTTTGATTTCTACTGCTCCATTCTCAAACACTTTGACCACCTCATAAGTTCCCATCTAGCGTGTATGGAATTTCCCTTTAAAATATTTAAATCTAGAATCATAAAGGAGTACCCAATCACCTGGTTGGAAATGCTTCTTTTGGATTGACTTATCAAGCCACTTTTTGCATTTTTGTTGAACCAATATGTTCTGTTGAACATCATCCCTTCGAAATTCATCTAACTCATTCAACTATAGAAGATGTTGTTGTTGTGCTTCGGAGATATCTAACCCTAATCGGATTGCATTCCTGAAAGTTTTAATTTGTAACTCTATCAGCAAGAGGACTTGTTTCTCGTACACCAGCTCATATGGTGTGTGTCCCGTGTTGTTCCTCCAAGTGGTTCGGTATGCCCACAAGGCTTCAGGGAAAATTTTAAGAACCCCTCTAAATTTATATATATAATAAATGGGCGAATCCCCATGATACATAGGAAAAATGGAAGGCGATTTTATTAACAATATAATATGTATATATAATTTTTTTTGCGAATATCTCGCGAGATTATATTATCTTGTAAAATCATGGTGAATCACTACTACAAAATGGTGAATCGTTGTCTAGTGGAGTTCGGGGTGTTGGTTCCAATGAAGATATGGTAGTTGAACCAAGAGTAGAAGGAAGAGAACCACCGAGACCAAGCATGGCACATGGTGACTCGTGAGGGAAGTAGTTCTCGTGCAGTTTGGAAAACATGTTCTTCTAGTTCTGCTAAGCGTAGTGTTGTTGCTCATGTTACTACTAGCACTGATATTGAGGTTGGAGAGGAGTTTCAACAAATTTGGATCTTTACAGATCATTTTGTTTCAACGATCCTCCAACACAAAGGCCCATGCCTCTGCTGATTTCTTTAATGAGCAGAACAAGTCAAACAAAAATTAAAACGCCAATAACTAATGAGCAGAGTCAATACGACAATCCCAACACAACTCCAAACCGACAGTTGTGCCTCACTGTCTGCTACGCACATCCAAACCAACTCAACTCATGGAAGAATTTGCTCGTGGGAATGGATCGGGTAATTCGAGGGGACGGTATCATAAATTCACAAAGCTCAACTCATCCCTCCACAGTCCAATGCAACAATGGAGATCGGCTCTCCTCCACGCATATAATCACTAAAAGGCACCAACAGTTACACAACTATTACACAATCCAGGTCTCTCACAACAGTGGCCTCTCACAAGTTTGATCGGCGACGGTGCTTGACTAAAAACTTTAAAAATAAAATTTTGACCAGGAAAAGCAGTGTTCAATTTTTTATCTTGTAATTAAAGAATTCAACATCCCAATATATAAAAATACTATCAAACGAACATTATGCACTCCACTCATAAAACAGTTCAGGATAACAGAAAGCGTAACTTCTCATTCCATTCATAACATAACTCATGATAAGAGAAAGTGCAACTTCCCATAATGGTAAAACAAAAGGAGGAACTTTAATAATGATAAAACAATTCCAAAGTGTGGGGTATCCCACTTTTTATTCACACACCAAATAACCCATCAACAACTTACTTGCAGTCTTGCACTTGTCCTTTCCATAAATCAGGAAATTGATTTTACATCAGAAATTAACGACAAAAACTGCATATGGTAGAGAGCCTTAGTCACCAGCTAAAATTTTAATGCTGGTCGTTATGGAAATCGACTTATTTCCAACTATCCAAACCTTGAAGTGAAAATTACATTATAGTATGTACAAAAATGGATATAGTTTGAACATGTAAACTCCCCAAGTTTTCTTGTGCCCCTCATTCATGGCTGTTGTTAAGCTGTAACATGGGAAACCCCCCCTTTCCTTATAGTTCGCTACTTAGGGTTGCACGGTTTCCATATCCAACCATCAATCCAGTCAGCTTCTTATTATTCAGACATTGTTGGTACACTGTTGGTTTTTCAAATCTCTTACCAAATTATGAAAAAAATAAAATAAATAATGAATTCATGATTATCTTCGGAGAGTATCTATGTATGATTAATTTCATTGTGACATAATAGCTAAAGAAAAAATATCATTAGGTAAGCAACCCAATTTAAATCTTGAAGATACATAATCTTCAGTTATTTCAATAACTGAACAATAATTAATTGATCTGTACCTGTTAAGGAACGGTATCAGGTGTGGCAAATGAGTATCTATGTATGATTAATTTCATTGCGACATAATAGCTAAAGATAAAATATCAATAGGTAAGCAACCCAATTTAAATCTTGAAGATACAGAATCTTCAGTGATTTTAATAACTAAACAATAAC